>RJWM01002616.1:9578-125964 GCA_004363535.1 Dasyprocta punctata | reverse complement strand
GGTGGGGACCTTCTCCTAGGGGAGGGGACTGTGCAGGGAGAGCTCCTGACCAGACATAGCTGCCTGTGGTCTAGGGGCTCTGCTGAAACCTCACAGTACT
This sequence comes from Dasyprocta punctata, assembly GCA_004363535.1. Classification (NCBI taxonomy): domain Eukaryota; kingdom Metazoa; phylum Chordata; class Mammalia; order Rodentia; family Dasyproctidae; genus Dasyprocta; species Dasyprocta punctata. Next base: position 125,864 of record RJWM01002616.1, on the reverse strand, counting down.
GCTGTTCCAGCCACACACTGCTTGGTGCCTACTGTGTGAGCTCTGTTCAAATGAGGGACTTCCAGACTAGACAGCATGGCTCTTTTCAGTGTATTGCATGAAGGAGCTACACTAGTCCAACTGAAAGTGGACCCCAATGGTTACATTATATAAGCTGTGAGGTTTTTAAACTTGTGACAAGGGACTGAGGGGCATTCTACTCATTGCAAGGAAATCCTCACTTAAGTTCAATGAGCCACAAGCACTTAAAATCCATGAACCTTCAGCTGATTGTCTTTAGCCAGTCCAATCTCTACCAGGAATTGGCATACGTTCCAGTGCTAGTCACCCTGGAGCTGGATCACTTCTCCATATTCTGGATGCTCAATGACAATACCATTGCAGGCAAATTTCTTCCTAAATGCCTTCACCAGTTTCTTTTTATCATAATCATCAGCGATCCTTTGGACAGTGGTGAGGGTCTTCCTGCTGTTTCTCTGTTGGATTCTTATATGGATTCAATCCTCAGTGCTGGCAGGAAGCAGGTCATTACCTTTATGTGCATCAGCAAAGGGGTCAAAAGAGCAGAGGTTTTCGACAGCGGACAAAATACGATTCCTTTTCCTTGGTGGAAAAGGCCTTTGGGAGGCAGCTGTGAGAGAAGTGGGGGGAGGACAGATGGCAGGGAAGGAGGAAGCTAAAGGGGGAGGCAGCTGAGTCCTTGGCAGCAGCTCAGTGATTCCTAGAGAAACTTCTTGAACAATTTTTTTTTTTTTTTGAGACAGGGTCTTGCTATGTAATTCAGGTTAGCCTTGAACTCACTAGGTAGCCCAGGCTGCCTCAAACTCCCTATGATCCTCCTGCTCAGCCTCGCAAATAAGGGGATTTCAGGCATGTGCCACCATACCTGGCTCTCTTACAATTTTAAAACAGCACTGTCCCACCTTCCCGCCATCACTATTCACCTTCTGACTTTACCTGTTTTTTTTTTAAATAGCATGTTTTGAGGCTGGGGAATAGACCATGGGTAGAGGGCTTGCCTGGCTTGCAGAAGGCCTTGGGCCCAATCCTCAGCACTGCAAAATAAAAATAATAAATAAATAAATAGCATGTCTCCATTTCTCAAGTTAGAGTATTTCATTTCTTTAATTGAGTATTGTCTCCCCCAAGAGAATATGAGGTAGGGGCAAAACAGTCCACTATAGTATTTGATTTGCCAGTATTCTTCTAAGCATCTAGAGCAGTACTGTGGCATATAGTGGCAGCTCAGCATTATTTGCTCAATGAATAATGAACTGCATGGGTGGTACACAGATGTAATAGCTGCAAATCAGTCCATTGATGTGGCAAAGGCAACAGATGCAGAGATGAAACCCTGAAGTTTTGGGCCTACACCAGCCACCGCTTCTGGCAAAATTCTCATTCTCTTCCCTCTGCAAAGGGAGTTGCAGCCTCTTCTGAGTCTTGAGGAATTTAAAACACAAAATAACCACTTTTTCTCCAAAATCCATTTCACTTAAACTCAACATGCTGAGTTACTGGGTTACAGAACCCGAGTTCCAATTGGTCATTTTAAATTCAGAGCCACCTGGGATAGGTGGCCACTAAATAACTGAGCAATACCCATGTTTCACTCATTCATAGTTCTGGACAGAGGGGCCAGGCAAAAATTTCACTTTTCGGATTCCCCTCCTGAAGAAACCAGGACACTATTTCCTTCTCCCTCATTTCCAGTAAAAACTCAACTTCCTCCTATTGGTTCCTGACTTTATTCTACCACACTGTGAGACTGCGAGCTGGCTTGGTACAGAATTAAGTGTTTCACTATCATTACACATTAATGCGTTCACTTGCGCAAACTTCAAGAATGGTAAAGTAGGGGCTGAGGGTACAGCTCAGCGGTTGGGCCCACGTTTTGTGTCACCAGGGACTGAATCCACACCCTTCACACTGAGCTACATCAACAGGTTCCTCGAGATTTTAGTCACCCGCGCCTCCTCCGGGTCGGCCCTGGCCTCAGACCCCCGTGCCCAGTCTGGCGGCGCCAGTGTGTGAAAGTCGAAATCCGCCCCACGCGCTCCAGGCTCAACACCCGCAGTCACCCGAAGTCGTGACCGCTCCTGCGTAGGGCCGGCCGCAACTCCCTGGTGAGGTCCTCAGACCCCACCACGAGTTTCCAGAAATAAGTTGGTCCAAAAGGCCAGCCTCCCGCGCCCGCAAGGCACTGTTCCCGCGAGATCGCTTCGCCTCACCTCGGCTCCGCCCCGCCCCGCATCCTGATTGGTTGGAGTCTCGGCGGGTTCTTGAATCGGTCCCAGCCTCCTTTTCGCGGATCCCGCCCCACACAGACGTACGCTCTGCACAGGCTTTTCCCAGCAGCCAATCATTTCCCTCAGCCAGTCATCATGAGTTTCTTCGTCTTCACTCCGCTCTTGTGGGACCTCAGCCGCGTTGCTCCTCAGTTCTAAATTGATTAACTGTGGCCTTGCAGTGTGCTTACGCGCCTGGGGGTCGGGGCGCAGGCGCAGTATCGCGAGCTCCCTGGGCAGTCACTAAGCACGTGAGTTGGGCTGTCCGGCGGCTACGGAGTGAACTCGGGTTTCGCGGCGATCATCGTGGGCAGCGGACTAGTAAAGGCTATGGCACCGGCGGGAATCCTGGACGGGAAGGTGGTCTCCGCGTAAGCATTTGTTAAGAGGTTTGGGGGCTGTCGGCGAGGAGCGTCGTCATGGTGTGCAGGGGCCCCCGGAGCCAGTTTTGCGCGAAAGACGCCCATAGCAGGAGAGTCAGGTCCCCCGTATGGGGAGGGAGGACGTCGTCCGGCCCCGTAAAGAAGGACCGGTACCCGACAGCCAAAAAAAGACCTCGGGCCCCATTTGTATTTGCACGTGGGCTACCTGTTACTGTGCCCGCTCTGGGCGGCACTTCTGGGCCAAGGCCTGGCCGGACAGTGCTGCCAAAGTGCGGCTGCTGCAAGTTGTCTGCCAGGAGGTAAGTTAGTTAAGTTAGTTGGGACTGCTTGGAGCGCCGCCGCATGAACTAAGCGTGCTGGCTAGCAATTTGGGAAAAGTCAGATTGTGACATGACAGGGTTGGTTAGTGACTGAGGGGCTCCTTCCATTCCGTAGCCTTTCCCGCTACACCAGTGCCTAACTTTTCATTTCTCTTAAATCTTCATGCAGCCTTCTCTTGCATGTCCTGGCCCGGGTGGTTTTTTGTTTGTTTGTTTTTCAGTTAGGTTTGTGGATTTTGACCGTATTCCATACTTGGCTTGACCTCTGCCTGTTCTCCTCGTGCAGTTTTGTATGTTTAACTAGTGGTAGTGGTTGCCAACTTTTTCCCTAGTAAATAGCACACACACATACACACACACTTGAACACAAGACCTTGCACATACACATGCGCAACCACTGTATTTTATCCTCTTGTTTTTGTCCGGAAAGTGACAGGGGGAGGTGAAGGCTGAAGGACAACCTCGTTTATTGAGGTTGCGCTTAGGATTTTGGCATCAGCCATTATTTAGTAGCTTCTGTGGCTGGCAACAGTAATTGTACTGTGACCCCTAACTTTGTAAGCAGAGGGTTTTTTTTGTTTGTTTGTTTCATTGTGTTTTATTTTGTTTTGTTTTTGTTTTTTGATGTTTTGAGACAGTCTGGTTATGTAGTTCAGGCTGGCCTTGGACTCATCATATAGCCCAGGCTAGCCTCACATTTGGAAATCCTCCTGCCTCAGCCTCTTAAATGCTGACTGGGATTACAGGTGTGCGCCACCACACTGCCAACCTACCTCCCTTTGGAAGTAACACTCCCAGTTTCTCCTTTCCAGGGAGTTCTGAGGTCGAAGCCTGAATTTGACAAGTGCAGGGAAAAATAGAGACAAGTGCATGTCCTTTTTAGATTCTTATTTATTTGCTTTTCCAGCAGATATTCGTGTGCATCCTCAGTGCTAGGCAGTCTTCAATTCCCTGAGACTTACAGTGAATAAAACAGCTCATGGAGTTTATGGATTGACGGGTAGAGAAATGATGGTAAAATTGGTGAAACAATTTGAACTGCTTACAAGTACCAGTGGGAAAACAGGAGCAGAGAAGAGGGACAGGAGTTTCTGTGGCCTGGGGGCTGCCATTTACCTATGGGAATGTAGGTCTGTTTGTAAAGCTGACCTGTGGGCAGACTCGAGGGAGTTTTGGAGGAGACCTCCTCACATAAACTCAACAACCTATGTCCTGGACTTCTGCCCTCCCCAGGGGAAGACTGTAGAAATCTGACTATGAGTGGCTGAAATGTACGGTGGGAAAGGCTGTCCTATCCGGAGCCTGGGAATGGAGGGTGTAGAGGGAGGGAGGAGGTTATATATTAGCTTTGGGAAAACCACCTTGCTTAGGTTTTTAGATGAAAAAGCATAATTCTTTTGCATGTATGCCCTTCAAAGGGGAGTCTACTGTGTTTCCCTTTCCTTTATTTTCTGTAATTAGGCCTGCTCCTTTTATTAAAAATTTTCTTTTCTCTTCTTTTTTTTAATTTTCCTTTCAAAGAAGACTGATTGTGAAAAGGCAGGTGGTTGACTACTCGACAGACAAGAGTAGGTACTTTGTTGGTTTGAACTCAGAATTTTCCTGCTTCAGCCTCCCTAGTGCCACCATGCCTGGCTAGTTTACCTCTGTGTCTTAGCCTTCTCTGTATATTGGGCAAGTAAAGATACCCAGCTCATAAAGACGTTAGAATTAAACAAATCATTACTTGTAAAGCATTTAGAGCAGTCCTTGGTACCATACCAGAAGAAGGGTCTTTTTGCCTACAGGATTAACATCGATAAGCTTTTTCTGTATCCCATAGATGACATACCCCAGGACCTATTGTACTTAAAAAGATACACCTACAATGAAATTTGAAGTGCAGGTCTCCCAAAAGGTACCTGGAATAGGTGTGGTGGCGCATACCAGTAATTCCAACTTCTTGAGGGGTTGAAACAGGAAGATCAAAGTTCAAGGCCAGCCTGGGCAACAGAGGGAGACCCAGGCAATAAATAAATAAATAAGTGAATGAACAAACATTTTTGGGAAAAACATTTTTTTTCTTTTCTTTTCTTTTCTTTTTTTTGAAACAGGGTCTTGTGTTGCTCAGCCTGGCCTTGAACTCTCAGTGATTCTCCTGCCTCAGTCTTCCAAGTGCTAGGGTCACAGGCTTAATATAATACATGTTTTTAAAAGCAACTGTGATTAGAGAAGGATCACAATGATGAAGCTCAGCAGTGCGTTTTCCTTTCTTCCCAAGGGCTGGTCACTTGCTAGCTAAGTAGAATTCCAGGCTTTATCCTCCCTGCCCGCAGGAGGCACCCTGAGTTGGGAAGCTTTGCTTGAACCAGCTCGGCTTGCTATTCCTTTTCTAGTGGAGAGGGCTTAGGCACCTATGTTCCTGGAGGTCTCCAAAGGACTGGTGTACTGGTCCTGGTCCCCTGGGGCTCGGCGCTTAGATAATTTCCAAGCTGACAGATGGGCTGGCAACAGCTCTTCCCTGTTGACATGTGTGTAGCTGGGTACAGCTTCCTAGACCCTATTCTCAGAGCCACGCTGTATTATCTCCTAACTCACTACTGGCAGAAAGGAATGAAACAGTTGCCCAGAAGCCAAATGTTTGTTTTACTTGCAGAATTATTTTTGTGTGTGCGCCGGGATTTGAACTCATGATCTCGTGCTTGCCAGGCAGGTGCTTGTGCTGCTGAGCTGTATCCCTGGCTTGACGCCTTAATTTTTTAGAGGAGATGGAACATTTAGTAGTGCTGTACTCCATGTTCTTAGCATTGTGGAATCTGAGATTACACCTGGTGTTAGGGAGGGGGAAGATTGCCTAGGAATCCAAACACCACTGGTTCGTATGCCAGGCCCCTGAAAGTGCTCTTTTTTCTCTTTGTGACCCTTCTTTGTTTAATTTGTAATCACTTTTATTTAATTTGTACCAGGAATCGAACTCAGGACCTTGTGCTTGCCAGGCAGGTGCTGTGCCACTGAGCTCTATCCCCGCCTTATAATCACTTTTTAAATTGTGTATTATATGAAGCCTTTTTTGACCAGTTCAACCTGTTTCCCTGCCTGCATTTATTCCTCTGTGTCAGTGGTTGGGGGCAGCAGTTTTTCCTCCACCTCAGAGTGTTTGGATGTTTGGAGATCAGTGTTCCAGTGGGGGTTGGGGAAGTGAACAGTTGGTCTGTTTTTTGTTTTGTTTTGTTTTGTTTTGATACTGGGGATCGAACTCATAACTTCGCGCCTGCCAGGCAGGTGCTTTCACCATTGAGCTAAATCCCCAGCAGCACTTGTGCTCCTAACAGCTGGAGGCAGAAGCAAGGATTCGGCTGAGGCTCCCACAGCTCGTGGACAGCCTCCTACCACAGTGACCTGGTTCAAACGCTGGGGTGCTGAGACTGAGAAACCTTGAGTCAGAGACTTAAAATAAGTGGTTATTGTATCACTGTGCATGTGGATTAGTAGGGACCTTTACCCTCTCTGTGAAGGTTCACTGAGAATTTATACCTAGTTTCCATGTCGTATCAGGCAGTTTACTTTTCCTTTCTTAGGTCTTTGAAAGAGTGAGAATTGTATGGAAGAACTTCATGAATTTTTAATGAAGCATATTATAATTTTTATATTAAGCTTTCAAATATGTATATGAGGTACTTGCCAAGTTTAATACATAGGAGCAAAGTTTTAATAATTTCTACCGTAAACTTTTTTTCTTACACAAGAGAAAACACTATTATCAGTTGACTCATATGTTGTTATATCGTAGGTTTTTTGCTGCATTAGTAATAGTGAGAACAGACCTTTATTTTTTAACAAGACAGGAATGTGAAGTAATATGTAGTTCTTAAAACACTAGGTGGCCTCACAATCATAATTATTTTTACGAGGAAGTGCACATTAAGGCTCTTTAAAAATTTTTAGCAGGATAGAAGTTACAATGAACAAATGAAATAGAAGAATGAATGAGCAAAGTGGAGGTAAAGCAAGTTAAATGTTTGTGTTGTACTGTATTGTTAAAATCTTGTAAGAATAATCTCCTTGGAGAGAGAAATAAATTTGTGTGATTAGTTAGAAAAAACCCTTCTATTTGTTGTTTGTTTATTTATTTATTTATTTATTTTTTTTTTTGAGACAGGATCTCACTATGTAGTTCATGATGGCCTTGAACCCACTATGTAGCCCAGGCTGGCCTTGAACTTGTGGCAATTCTCCTGTCCCAGCTTCCCGAGTGCTGAGATTACAGGTGTGCCTGGCCAATTGTCTTTTATTTTGAGACAGGGTCTGGCCCAGACTGACCTTGAACTTTCAGTGCCTCTGCCTCAGCTTCCTAAGTAGCTGGAATTAGAAAGATGTGCATCATATGTCAGCACTAAAGGCATTTTCTATGTCTTTTTTTTTTTGGTGTGTGTGAGAGTGGTTAAACCTGAGGCCTGGCCTATGCTAAATACGTGTTCTATTGCTAAGCTACACTCCCTGCCCTTCCATGTACCTTTTTTTTTTTTCCCGTCTTTTTTGAGGCAGGGTTTCATTATATGGTTCAGGCTGGCCTTGAACTTGCAGCGATCCTCCTGCCTCAGCCTCCTGAATGCTGGAATTACAGGCGTGTACCACCGCATCCGGCTCCATGTACTTTTTGAGAATTATTTGAGAATTACTGTACACTTTGTATGCTACTTCTCAGCAGTTTTGTTCTCTCATGGCCACTTTGTTTTCATCCTGTGCATTTCTTAGCCATATAGCTAATTTGCCTACCATGTAACTTCTGTTGAAATGTCCCTAGGACAAGATTGTATTTTAGCAGTGCTTCTTTCTCTGTCATATAATGTCAAAGATTTCAGCTTCAGCCATCATGTTAAACAAATGGAATTGGTAATGGACTTTGTCAAGAATAATTATCTATCTGGTTTTTTGAAACAGGATCTTACTAATCAGTTCAGGCTGGCCTTGAACTCACTATGTAACCCAGGCTGGCCTTGATCTCCTGCCTTAGCCTTCCAAGTGCTGGGGACACAGGTGCGTATCACCTGCCTGGCATGGCCTCGAGCTCTTAGCAGTCCTCCTGCATCAACCTCTTGAGTGCTAGGATTGCAAGTATGCACCACCACACCCAGCTGTCAACAATAAATGTATGAGATGAGGCCCAAGTGACTGTTGTGTCCTAGGCTGTAAGTATGACTCTTCGAGATTAATACAGTTTTATTGGAATGCGTACATTTCACTTTTGATTTTTTTTTTTTTTTTTTTGGGTACCAGGGATCGAACTCATGACCTTATGCTTACCAGACAAGCGCTTGAGCTGCTGAGCTAAATCTCTGGCCCACATTTCACTTTTATTGACCTAGCTATTTTATAATTGCATATGACAGATTAATTTGGGCAAAAATGATAGTAAATGCGAAAAACTTGTCTATGGAAATTCAGGATGATTTTAACAGAAATATAAATGATGTGCACCTTGGTTTCTGCTCCTTAGAGGAAAAAGATAATCCCAAACATTACTTTTTTTTTGCAGGGTTTCTCAGCTTTAGGGACTATTAACATTTGGGCTAGGGAATGCCTCGTGTTTGGTGGAGAGGGTTCCCCTGTGTGGTGGAGGTATTCAGTTGCATCCTGATCTCTACCCACTAGATGCCCCTGACAACTTAGTGAAAACCTCATCTGTGTCTGCTCATGTTTGCTTTTTATATCATGTTTAAATGACTGATTATTTCACTAGTGTCTGTCAGAACTCAGAGGACTAAGTACAGTGGTCTCTTTTCTTTCATTAACACTCATTCTGGTTTCTTTGAGGTGTGTCTCCCCTTAGGTTGTGGAGAACACTGTTGGAGTTTGGTGTGGCTCTGGGGTGTGTAATTCTAGCATCCAGGGACCCAGGAGTGTTTTTCCTTCTCCGTATTTGGGCCTCACTTTGATGGAGTTCTTACCTGGAGGGCCTAATTCCTGGCAATGGACAGAAATGTGAGGCATCTGAACTCAAGGAAACTCTGAGTATTTGTAAGATTTTAATGTTTAAGAAGTTGTTTTGTTACACCTTTAAAGCTTTCTGGAAATTACGAGCTATAAAAATTGAAAGGCTTTCTATCATTTAATTCATTACAGCTTTCTCATCTTACAAAAAAGGCAGACAAGACAGTGTTCACTTCTTTTTTGTTCCATATTTCTCTTCTGTAGTTTTTGAGTGTCTGTCACAGCTGATCCTTGGCTCTCATTCTACTTTTCCTTCTAAGTTTTAAGTTAGTGGCCAACCCAGAAAACTGACGCAAGGTAAAATGTTTTAAGGGGCTTATGCAACTGTTTTGATTTTTCTCCCTCTTAGCAGAACAGAAATCTTTCCATCTACTGCTCTAGTGTTCTGGACAGTCTGGTCCTTGCTGGTTGTGGTTTATGAATATTTTAAAACATGTGTGGTTGCTGTTCTGGTCACGTTGTCTGAAAGGGCGTAAATGTTAGTGTTTACACAAATTCTCTACCTGGAAGAGGGTCGCTGCCAAGTGGACTTCAGAAACTATTCTGCTTCCTAGGAAAAGTTTGAGTCAATGTAATTGATCTCCAGCTATCTTTTCCTTTCTCTCTCTCTCTCTCTCTCTCTCTCCCCCACCCCCTTCCTTCAGTCCTTCCTTCTTTTCTTTCTCTTTTAAAAAGAAAAATTGTTAACTTAAACTCATTTAAATGATAGCATACGATATGGAACATTTTGTTCTTTGTTCTTAACCTGCTGAGCTAAAACAGCACTTTCTACCTGTACCACTTGTGGTACTGTGTTCCCATAGCTTGGACCTGCTGGGTATAGGAATTATTTTTATTTGTCCCTAGGCTCCCTACTTTAAAGCTCAAATGCTCACTTATTCCAGAATCTTTGTACAATTTGGTAAATAAAATCAGTGTACCAGCATGCAGTCTGTTCTGCGCCATAGAATATTCCCAGTTGGCAGTCTTTCCATCTCTTATTTCACAGGCTGTCGAAGCTCAGAGTCACCTGTATGTAGTCTTGGTGTTCTCTCTGGGTTTCATGTTAATGTCTCAATTCCAACTACCATGTACCATCGTCTCTGGCCTGGACCTTGGCAGTTACAGTGACTTTTTATGGAGGTCCCTGATTTTCACCTTTCCTCCTTGGTCTGTTCCCATCAGCACCAAAACCAGCCTTTACTAATGTAAGTCTGATCAAGTCAGCCCTGTTCAAAGCCCTTGAATAACTTCCTATCACTTTCAGAATACAGGGTAGTCTTACTTGGTCTGGTTACTGCTTCCAGCTTGCTGTTGGACCTCATTTGTCCATTTGGGACCATTGCACTTGCCTGTCTTTCTGCCATTTGGCCCTGTGCAGTCCCAGGGCTGCTCTGAGCCTGCCTCTGCTTCGCTGAATGGTATCAAAAAGCTGCTCCAACCTTGTCTAGCTCACAAGGTGACTGAGAGTCTCAGAAGTGTTTTTCTATTTTGACTGATGTTTCTGATTGTCTTTTTGCTCTCTTTGAGCCAGTTTTATGTTGTAAAATTACTTTCCAGCTTTTATTTGGGTTGGGTAAGTTTGAGCCCTTACAGAGCTTTGATTGACAGACACAGACTTTCTGCTTCTAGTGCTGTTTGCGTCTTAGCTCTGAAAGTGGTGCATGTTGGTATAATGGAGGGAAGGGAGCAGGAAAAGCAGAGGGGAAGCTGGGAACTTGGCTTGCCTAGGAGCCCTGCTCAGCTGCCAGGACCATGTCTGATTGTCTTTCAGACAGAACTGCAAGGACTGGAACTGCAGGGAAGTGAAAACCCCACAGCTCCAGAATTTCCTGTTCTCTTGTTTCAGAGTTAGAACTGTGTCTTCTGTCCAGGCCAAATCTTAGTTTAAAAGAAAAAAAAGTCCAATGCCTTACTAGTTCTTTTTTTTTAACTGTATTGTATAAAATGCTAACTTAAAGTGTGAAGAACGGAGCTGGGAGTAACCCAAATAGAATGAGGGAAGAGGTGCTTGTGAATGTTCATATTTGTTTGTGAGTCAAGTGTGGTTAAGGTGGGTAAGATGAAGAAAGGTAAATGTCAAAACTGGCTATCCAAGAGAGACAAATCCTGTTCATATCCTTTTATATATCATAACTGGGCAAGGTTGAAGTATTTTTTGGTTTGGTTTAGGTTTTTTTAGAGAGGGTTTGACTGTAGTTTAGGCTGGTCTTGAACTCACAGTGTATCCCATGCTGATCTCAAACTCACAGCAATCTGCGTGCCTCAGCTAGCTCTTTTGAATATTTAACTATAATGTAGTTTAAATTTACTTGATTTCCCACCACGCTAAGAAGTTACATGTTGATAGATTGATTGACTTAATTTTGTAAGAGATTGGTTATATATTTTTTAACCTTGTGCTTTTTTTTGTAAGGAACATTCTTTTATAGTTTAGAATATAACTCATAAGTTCGTGTTGAATTTGGAGAGGAATTCACTGATTTAGTATTCAACCTTATGTGAACACCTGTGGTCATCTTACAGGGTAGGTTGAGCAACAGGTGTGAATTTGGGTTATTCCCTGCAGAAGTTTTTTATGACAGCACCTAAAGAATGAAAATACTGCCAGGAGTGATGGTGCACACCTATATTCCCAGCACATGGGAGGCTGAGGCAGGAGGATCACTGTGAGTTCAAGGCCACTCTGGGCTATGTAGTGAGTTCAGGGTCAGCCTAAACTATATAGCAAGACCCTGTCTCAAAAAAAAAAAAAAAAAAAAAAAAAAAAAAAAAAAAAAAAAAGGAAAAGAAAAGAAAAGTGTAAATACTGAAAAAAATGAAGATCAGTACCTTCTAGAAGTACTGTCCAGGTTTCCATTTATTCACTGTATGGTTTTGAATACCACTAACTGTTTTATTTCATTGGGGTGCTGGGGATTGAATCCAGGGCCTGGTGTGGGTTAGGCAGGTGCTACATCCTCAGCCCAACTATTGCACTATAATTTGACTTTCCATGTCCATGGCCCACACAGTATCAGCAGAGGTAAAAGAGGCCTAGAAAATTGATGGGATGGTTATAACATATATTATGCCAGATGTTATCCATTCAGTGAAGATGTTTTTAATTTGAAAGAGAAATATATCTAGTAACTCATATCACTCAGTTATGCTTGGATCATGGTGTGTTGACACTAACTTTTCCTTTTTCTCTAGGCAAATAAGGCAGAGACTGAAGAATCAAGTGGCTCAGATGAGAGAGCAAGTACCTGGCTTTGCACCTTGCCTGGCGATTTTACAGGTATGATGATGGTATATTTCTGTTAATGTCCTTTTTTTTGAGACAGGATTTCACTTGGCAGTTCAGGATGGCCCTGAGCTCACTTTGTAGCCCAGGCTGGTCTTGAACTCAACAACTATCCTTCTACTTCAGCCTCCCAAGTGCTGGGATTACTGGCATGCACCACCATGCCCAGCTCGTTACTCAGTCTTGCAATAACAGTTCATACATTCAGGCAATAAGCACTTCAGACCTTTACTTCTTTTATTTTTATTTATATATTTAATTGATTTTGCTTTTGTAAAACCTCATGCCTTTTCAGTTTGTCTTTATAAGCTGTCCCTCTCAGCTCAATTTCAAATGCTGGTTTGTCCTGGTTGCCTGTTTGTCTGTAGATGGCTTTTTGTTAGGCTCACCCTTTTAACGTTTGGTCTTTGTGGGACCCTTTATATAAAATCTTAGGACTTTAGTAGCTTTCTTTATATGAACTTAGATATTAATATTTATTGTATTAGAAATTGTCTTAGTCAATGTTCTCTGAGATAGGATGCGCAACACACACAAATTAAGGGAGGAAAGGTTTATTTAGCTCACAGTTTGTAGAGGTTTCAGTCCATAATCGGCTGGCTTCAAGGCAGGGTGGCTTGGCAGAGGGGCGTTGCAGAGAACAGTTCATGGAGCCCACAAGGTAGGAAAAACAACAAGGGACTTTAACAACATCATTGTGCGCCTTTTATCTTATCCAGAGTACTCACAGCTTCATTCTAGTGCCCTTGAGCCTAGCATTGTACCATGAATCACTTCCAGTGTCACATGCTCTAGATCCAGCCACATCTAAAAAAGCCCCACCTGTGATGGCATGAGTCTTTGGGAGTGACATTTAGACACAAGCCATAACAGAAATGAAAACTCAAGTTTTAAAAAACTGTTTAAAAATGCCAATAGGATGCTCATTATGGTATGTTGACAAGCATAAGATATTTATGGAAAAAGAACTTTGCCATAATAAAATTTAGTAAGAGAGCTATCATTTTAGGTGTTTTATTCAACTTTGCACCACCTGGCATAAGGGAAGAGCTTGATTTTCCCTTGCTGTTACATTCAGTCTCTTCAGAAAATTGGGCCTCATGCAGATGTATAATTGTCAAAAGAGAAGAATTTTTTTAATAGTCATCCCAGATAATTGTAGAACTTTTTCTTTGATACTGTATCAGGACTTAAAAAGTAGTTGCAAAGATTAGTAGCAATATGGAATCTGCAACTCTCTTAGTGAACTGTCATACTTTGTTACATCTTTTCATACTCTGCTGTATCAGAACAATACAGTTGAAGTGGGTATTTACCCATGGGTGGTTTTGTTACATCTTTCATTTCTCATTTGCAAAACAGTGATTCACTGAATTATGCAAATCTTCCATATGTTGATAAATTTTATTACATGCTATAAAAAACCACAGTCATTAATTAATATCACCAAGGAGCTCATCAGAAAAATCTTGAGAAGCTGTCAAGCCCACAGAGGTGGATAAGAGGTTCTAATATTTGCTTGAAAATGTAACGTTTTTGTTTGTTTTGTGCTGAGGGTTGAACCTAGGGCTTACACCTGCTGAGCATGTGCTCTACCACTGAGCTATACCCCCAGCCTAGAAATTTTTTTATTGGCAACAGATATAGTTGGTTGTTTTCCTTCAAGTACAGGCTCATTTTACTCATTTTTTGAGAAAATATTTGCCAAATACTCAACCTTGAATAATGCTTGTTTGTCAGTTCTTTCAAGAAAAGATGGTATTCCATAGAAAAATACATCTAGTTCAGCTGGTGAGGCAAAAAGACACTAAGTACATTTCCAAGTGACAGCCTCTGTGCTTCCTGTGCGCAGCAAGAGCGCTCTGTACTCATGGAGAATACTGAAAGGACATGTGCTCACGGGTTGTGGTTTAATACAGTCAGCCATTCATATTGCTTTGTCATAAACCAGGCGTGGTGGTGCACACCTGTAATAGTAGCACTCAGGAGCCTGAGGCAGGAGGATTGCCATGAGTTTGAGGCCAACCTGGGTTATATAGTGTGTTCATTCACTTGTGTTCAACACAAGAACAGAATATTAAAAGCTGTTAAAGAAGCAAATTATCTATAAAGGAAAACCCATTAGAATCACAGCAAACTTCTCAATGTAAACCCTCAAGTCAAGGAGAGCACAAGTGAGGTATTTCAAGCTCTAAAGGAAAACAGCCTCCAACCCAGACTGATGTACCCAGCAAAACTGTCTTTCAAAATTGATGGAGAAATAAGATACTTCCATGACAAAGAACACCTAAGAAAATTCCTAAACTCCAAACGGCACTGAGAAATATTCTGAACACATTCTAGAGAGATAACAAAGACTACAACTCCAAGAATCCCAACATAATGAATCCACTGGGCAAGGCAAACAGTTAAACAGAGGAGATAAAAAGGGAGCCAACAACAGGTGAATAACATGACCATGAGAAGTCGATATATGCCAGTTATAAACATCAGTGTTAATGGTCTCATCTCACTGGTCAAAAGAAACAGATTGGCAGAATGATTCAGAAAGCAAGATCCAACATTATGCTTCATATAAGAAACACATTTAATTGAAAAAGAAATTCATAGTGAAAGTCAGAAGATGGAAAAAATGCTCCATGCAACAGTAACCTGGAAAAAAAGCAGGGGTAGCTATTCTGTTTACAGACAAAGTGGATTTCAAGTCAAGATTGATTAAGAGACACGAAGAAGGTTACTACATCCTTGTAAAGGAAATAATCCTAAACAACCAGAACAATCATAAAAATATGCACCAAATACCAGTGACTATATGAAACAAGTATTAACAGACATGAAAAATCAAATAAGCACTAATATGGTTGTATTGGGGAATCTCACCACTGTCACAAATAGATCAACTCGACAAAAAAATCAACAACGAAATATTAGAACTGAAGCAAACTTTTGAACAGATGGACTTAGTAGCTGACTACAGAGTGTTCTACCCACAACATTAGAATAACACATTTTTTTCAGCTACACACGGGACATTTTCCAAAACAGGCTACATACTAGCTTTATAGAACATGCTTAAGTAAATGCAAAGGAATTGAAATTATCCCATGTATACTATTAGACTATAATGCAATGAAGTTGGAAATTAATGGCAAAAGAAACCACAAGAACTTCATAAACACATGGAAATTAAATAACAGCCTCCTGAACAACCAGTGGGTCACAAATGAAATTAAAGAAGAAATAAAACAGTTTCTACAATTAAGCAATAATCTAATACAACGTACTGAAACTTAGGGGACCCAGTGAAAGCAATCCTATGAAGAACATTCATAGCGGTGAATGTCCTTATCAGGAAAACAGAATGAGCTCAAATAAACAACTTAATGTTGAACCTCAAGCTTCTAAAAAAAGAAGAGGAGGTAAAACCCAAAGCTTGTATGAGGGAAAAAATTATAAAAATCAGAGTAGAGCTAGGGATTTAGCTCAGTGGCATAAGCACTTGACTGGCATGCATGAGGTCATGAGTTCAATCCCCAGTTCCAAAAAAAAAAAGAACAGTAGAAATTAATGCAATGGAGACTGAGAAAACAATAAAAAGAATCAGTGAATCTAAGAATTGGTTAAAAGATTAAATAAAATCAACCTCTTTATTCAACCTTATAAAAGGAAATAAAAGACACAAATCCATGCAATTAGGAATGAAAAGGGTACAGTCACAACAAATCCTGCAGAAATCCAGAAGCTCACCAATACCTATTTTGAGGAACTGTAGTCTAAATAAGATGGAAAACACAGACAAAATGGACAGATGCATAGATATATATGAATTACCAAAGGTGAATCAAGAATATATACAAATTCTAAACCAAATGTAATCAGTAAGTTGAAGATGTAATTAATTGCTTACTGACAAAGAAAAGCCTGAGCCCTGCTGGATTCACTGCTGAGTTCTACAATAAATTTAGAGAAGACTTAATACTGTTACTTCTCAAACTCTTTAGTGAAATTCAAAGGGAAGAAATACTCTCAGACTCATTCCTAGAAACAAGCATTACCCTGATACCAAAACTAGAGAAGGATCTAACTGAAAAAAGAGCTATAGACCAGTCTCTCTAGTGAACATAGACACAAATAAGATAATGGCAAACAGAATGCAGCAAATCATCAAGAAGGTTGTATACCATGACCAAGTAGGATTCATCCCAGGCATGCAGGGATGGTTCAACATACACAAATCAGTAAACATAATTTTACTATATTAACATAGCCAAGGACAAAAAACACAAGATCATCTCAGTAGATGCAAAAAAAGCATTCAGTGAAGTCAAAATCCATTATGCTAAAAATGCTACAGAAAATTGGAGTAGATGTTCTTTATCTCAATCTGATAAAAGCCATGTACGACAAGGCAACATCCAGCATCACACTGATGACATCAAACTATTTATAGAAGACCCCACAAACTCCAGCAAAAGATTTCAGAGTTAATAAACCAAATTCAGTAGCCTAGCTGAATATAAAGTCAACACTCAAAAATCCTTAGTCTTCCTATACATGAATAACAAACTCACTGAGGGAGAAATTAGGGAAACAACACCTGTCACAATAGTGTCCAGAAAAACAAAATCCTAGGAATCAGTCTAACAAAGGAAATAAAAGGCTTCCACCTTAAAAACTATAGCACTCTGAAGGAGATTGAAGAGGATATCAGAAAATGGAAAGATATCCCTTGTTCTTGGGTAGGAAAAACCAATATAGTAAAAATGGCCATACTCCCAAATTGTAATAGATTTAATGCTATTCCAATCAAAATTCCAGCAGCATATCACAGAATTAGAGAAAATAATCCTAAAAATCATTTGGAACCAGATGAGACCTTGAGTAGGAAAAGCAATTCTGGGCAACAGAGTCAAGGCAAGGGACATTATAATCCCTGACTTGAAATTATATTGCAAAATTATTGTGATAAAAACAGCATGGTACTGACAAAAAAGACCCAAGGATCAGTAGAAAGATTAGAACATGCAGAAACAACTCCAGACACACTAAGTGACCTTATCTTTGACAAAGGTGCCAAACTCCTTCACTGGAAGAAAGATAGCCTCTTTAATAAAAG
The DNA here is from genome assembly GCA_004363535.1 of Dasyprocta punctata. NCBI lineage: Eukaryota > Metazoa > Chordata > Mammalia > Rodentia > Dasyproctidae > Dasyprocta > Dasyprocta punctata. The sequence goes on along the minus strand of RJWM01002616.1, from coordinate 108,522 downwards.
ATGCTGGAAAAACTGGCTTTCCATATGTGGAAGATTAAAACTAGTCCTATACCTTTCCCTGTGCACTAAACTATAATCAAAATGGATCAAAGATCTAAGTATTAAAGCAGAAACACTACATCTGCTGGAAGACAATAGGTAGAACTCTTGAAGACATTGATGTAGCCAAAGACCTTATGACCAAAACCCCAATCATACAGGAACTATCACAAAGAAACAACAACTGGAATCTCATCTTACTTAAAGTTTTTGCACAGCAAAGAAACCACCAGCAGAGTGAAGAGACAACCCATAGTGTAGGAAAAATTTTTTGTCAGCTATTCCTCAAAGGAATACTATCTAGAATGTATAAAGAATTAAAAAATCAGACTCCCCCATATTTAAAGACCAGTTCAAAAATAGGCATCTGAAATGAATAGACACTTCTCACATAAAGAAGTGGAAACAGCAAATAAATATATGAAAAAATGTTCAACTCCTCTGATCATTCAACAGATGCAAATTAAAATTATGCTGAGATTACATTTCACCCCAGAAAGAATGGCTGTTATCAAAAAATCAACCAATAACTAATGTTGGTTGAGCAGCGGGGGAAAAGGAACCCTTCTTCCCTGTTGGGAGTGTAGACTGGTACAACCACTGTAGAAATCAGCATGGAGATTCCACAAAAAACTAAAAGTAGAGGTTTCGTTTGACCCAGCTATTCCCCTTGTTGGTATCTTCCTGAAAGAATTAAAAGGATCATACCCCAGTGATATATACACACCCACGTTTATAATGGCACAGTTTATAATAGCTAAATCTTGGAAATAGCCCAAGTGCCCATCAACCAATGAGTGAATAAAGATGTGGGTTTTTTTTAATACTGTTCAGCCTTAAGGATAAACTTGAGACATTTCTAGGTAAATGGATCCACCTTGAGACCATACTCTTAAGTAAATTGGACACACATGTAAGTATCACATGGTTTCTCTGGTGTGAGAAACCAAAAGTATAAATAAGGACCAAAATGTGTAATAGGTATTAGGAAATAGGAACAAGATGTTCAAATGAGAAGGGGAACTAGGGATGGGGAAGGGAAAAGGAAAAAAAAATCGAAAAAAAGAAAAAAATGGAAAGAGCTTTCGTAAATGAGGGGAAGAGGGATTGATAGGAAGGTAGGGGAATGGGAAAGAAAATCAAGATCTATCTTGTACAGGTACAAATTCCCTATGATGAATTTGATCATTATGTATACCTAAAATATTCCAATAAACTCAGTCAATTAAAAATATGTACATATATCATGTTGCTTCCTTAAGTACATTTCTAAGTGAAAGTGGAATCCATGTGGCAGTGAAGGGTACTTTGATTTCTAGTATGGATTGATGCCTTTGTCTTGACTTAATGCTGGCGCTAGCAGTCCTACACATCATTACTTTTGCACCACTAGCACAGACATCAACACAATGAAAATGGCTAAGAACATTGTAGTGGCGCTTGAAAGTTGTGGTAATCAAAATGGAGTCGTCTGTATCGAACCCTGACAAATAGGTTCAGAGAAGCCAGGAAGGGAGAGCTCTCAAGTTTGCCCGGTAAGAACTGTCATCGTAGAGTCTGGGAAGAGGGAACTCACTCATTGTTGATGGGGGTGTAAATTACCATAGCTGTTGTAGAGAACAGCATGGAGGTTCCTCCAAAAATGGGTGAGCTGCACTTTTCGAATCACTGGCCTAGGAATTCCACCTGGCAGGCCCTTAGCTTCGGCATCTAAATCTCCTTTGAATTCCATTCTTGGGTTCTGGAACACCTCTGCTTATCGCCCTTCCTTCTCTGGTCTCCTTTGCTTGATGCTTGTCATCTCCCTGATACCTAATCCTGTGAATGTCTTAGGCCTCGGCCCTAAGGTCTTTCTCCATCTTATTTTCCTAAGTGACTTCACCCAATCGTGTAGCTTCATGAAAGTGTATACTTCAATTTTAGATCTCTATCCAGAGTTTCTTTCCTGAGCTTCAGATTCATCCTAGTATGAGGCATTCAGTAGGTATTCATATGAGCAGATACACAAATGAGTTCTTTAAAGAATTGATTCAAACAACAGGGAAACTCACAGCTTCTTTTGAAACTCCTTTCAGAAGTGCCAGTTTCCTAGCCTTGTAGTCTGAGTTCTTGTCTCTGTGTGCATCATTTAATCCCTTGCTAAGCTTCTGTTCCTTGTTTATCAAGAATTACAGCATGAATGGTACTTAAATATCTTCTTACCCTGCTGCCTTAGAGGCCTTGCTGAGGAGAAAGGAACACCAGGCCTGGCATTCAGTGCCTGGTGTGTTCTCTGCTGTGGTGGGCTTTTCTTTCTTTGCAAATTACTAATAGTCAAAAGTATATACTGTGGGTGTATACTTGTTACTTTTGGGGAGTAGTTATTTCTTGGCTTATTCTTGCGAATTGTCTGCTATAAAAAGAAAGTAAAAGTCACAGGCATGAAATCTGTTTCTGGGCTTGGGGTGTAGCTCAGTGGTAGAACACTTGCCTGGGATGTGAGAGGTCCCGGACTTGAACCCTAACACTGCAAAACAAACAAAGAATGAAGAAAAATCCATGCCGTAGACTGTTTAACAAACATTTAAAAAATAAGGAGGCCATTGTTTTGGACTAAGCTCCTTCACTGGGACCCATCAGATCAATACAAAAACCACCGTGGAGACACCAGTGCTGAAGATCCATGTCATGAAACTGAGACAGCTGTTTGACTCTGAACAATCCGATTAGAGAGCTAATAGACAAATTTCCAAACAGGGCAGTTTGAATTGGCATTATAGCCAGGTTCCCTCAGGTTTAATCATGTTATCAAAAAAGGATAACCTAATGTAACCCAGTGTTAACCTATCAATTATTTCTTGTTCCAACTCTCCGTACTTACCTTACAAAGAAAGGAACTTTGACCTATGTGCTTTTTTTTTTTTTAATCCTGCTCTGACTCTTTTCTGTCTATAAAACTTACTCTACTTAGCTTGTTGAGATGCTAGTTCTGGTTTATGAAATGTGGTGTTGCCTGATTCTAGAATTGCAAATAAAGTTAATGGAAGTCTTTTTTCTTAGAAATACTTAAGGATCACTGGGCATAGTGGCTCATACCTGTAATCCCAGCACTTGGGAGGCTGAAGCAGGAGAATCTCCAAGAGTTCGAGGGCAACCTGGGATACATAGTGAGTTCAAGGGTAGCCTACACTACAAAGTGAGACCCTGTTACAAAAAAAAAAAGAAAGAAAGGAAGAAAGAAAAATACTGGGAGGAATTTTTTATTTGCCATCTCTTTTTTTTTGTTGTTTTTCGTCTTGCTATGCAGTTCAGGCTGGCCTGAAACTTGCAGTGCTCCTGTCTCAGCCTTTCAAGTGCTGGAATTGCAGACATGCACCATCTTTTTTTCCCCCATTTTTAAAACTGACTTTTAGAATCAACTTTATTGATTACAGTGTTTCTATTACATAAACACTGCTCAAAAGCTCATCTCTTATGCCCTTGTAATAAAACAGTTGTTGAAGGTTCAAGTCTTGTACTTTAGCATCAGAGTCAACATCTTTCTGCACTACAAGGCTTACATAATGTGTTGTGATCATATCTGGTCTTTTCCATCCTGGTGCTGGCGCTGCCATCTTCTTGTGCACCTCTTCTACAAGCCTGACGTCATCTTGTCAAGATATCTCTCCCACAGCACTATTGCCCTGGAGATTCTGTTTCACATAAGCTCTTAGAATCAATTCCATCCTCTTGATTCCTATTGCTGTCACTCCTGGTGCCACTATAGTCACCTGCTCACTAGTTTCAGGTCTCAGTTGTTGACACCTCTTCTCTGTCCTTTTGACCATGGCAGTAGCTCTATTAAAATGCAGCTCAGTGGTACAGCACTACAAAACAAAACAACCCCAAACGTGATTACAGTTCACTCAGTACACCCACTCCTAATCCTTTATTGAAGAAATGGCACTGCTTGTAACTGTAGAGTGTTGGTTTAAGTTCAAATGGTCTTTATGTTTGTAACTGCTTTTGTAGTTGTTCTAATTGTCACACTGCTTCTGCAAGGTGGGAGCCCTTTTCTGATGCTAAAAGATCTTGGATAGCTTGCCCAAGGCCAGTCAGGGAGTAGACTGATTCTGGAACCAGAACCTACCTCTGGGCCCAAAACTCATGTTTCACCTTGGGTTTTTTTTTTTTTTTTAACAGGTAGGTAACTTCCCATGTAACTGAATACTGTATATATATAAAGTTGAGATAACTTTTCAAAAGAGATAGAAATGAGGCTGTATTTTCATCCGTTAGCACATAAAACACTTTAGTTATTAATAATATAATAGCTAATACGTGTTTACTTATCACAGTACTTTTTACAGAAACTCACTTAATTTTCACTAAACATGGACAAAACCGATAAATGTAATATATACTCAACTAAGCATACTGTTATATACTCCTGAAATAAGAAGAAAATGAGTAGAGCAATATCCAAGATACTTCATGGTATGAAACCGGGGTGATTAAACATCAGCCCATGTCCACATGCTGCCAATGCGTTAAAGATTTAAAAAGCAGTGGCAGTCACCTGGGGTGTGAGCCACACAGCCTCTGATACACCCCTTCAGTGTGACCCGTTAGGAAACAGTTTGCAGGCTCCTGGTGTTAACTAAGTAAATAAAACAAAGCCATTACCTATTCTGGAATAGGAACTTTTTTGGATGATGTAATATTTAATCACTTGGAAGAAAAGATTAGCATTCCTGATAATAAAATGCTTTTGTCATGTTCTTGATAAACCATATTAGGATTAAGATTTGTATATCAGTCTTCCACTCACCCACTGACAGTCCAGAATCTGATACTCTTCAGCATTCTTGCATCCAATCTATCCATGATTGTCTTATCACGTTCCCTGTAAAGTCTGAGGCTAGGGCTGTAGGCCTGTGGTAGAGCCCTTCCCTAGGAAGTGTAGGCCCTCGCTTCCATCCCCAGTGCCAGTACTGCGGTACAAGGCTTCTTCTGGTTCTCTGGAGGTACGGATTACTCCATAATGAGATCTATTCGTGGAAGGGACAACTGAAGCTCTGACTCGGGCCATGTCCCTGAGATCGGAGGGCATTGTCTAGCAGTAGCGTCATATGGCAGGGCTTGGAAGTACCCTCCTGAAGGGCACCCTTGTCCTGTCCCCTGTTCAGTCAAGCCAGGCAAGCTTCAGTTCTTTATCTTGGGTATTTCCCTTTGTACTTTCGTGAGAAACTGGCTTCTCTGTGACTGGCTGCTCTGGGTTTGAGGCGGGTGTGGAAGGTGCCTTCAGGTGCCCCTCTTCTCAGGTATCTTATTTGCCTGATGACAGTTCACAGCACTCCTGTCCTGTGTGGCGGCAGCAGTTCCAAGTGTCTCTGGTAGGCCTGTAGCCCCAGTGCTTAGTCCTAGTACAGACACAGATGTCCCCTACTTCCTCTCTCTCTTTCCCTCTCCCTCCACCACCTCTCTGGCAACTGGACTTTGCTGTACTCTATAGGCTGGCCTTGAACTCTGAGGCTCAGGTGATCTTCCTGAGTAGTAACTGGGACAATAGGTGTGTGTTATTGCTCTATTTCACTTTGTCTTTTCTTTAAGCTTTTTCAGTGGGACTCCAAGCCTCGTTTGGGGGCGGCTGGATACCACCTATGTTCACGTCCCCCTCCTACCCTGACGACCTCCTTTTTCTCCTGTACTAGTTCTTTGCAACAAGAGTAGCACTCTCAGACATCCCTTTTGATCAAAACTGAAGTCATAGAAGCTTTTCTGTACACTGTCATTTCCTAATCGTCTGATTTGCATGTATTTATTATTCTAGGTTGGCAACAGAGATGATTCCAATCTTTATATAAATGTGAAGCTGAAGGCTGCTGAAGAGGTAAAGCCTAGAACAACTGCTGCCAGCTTCCCTGCCTCTGCCCCAGGTCCTGTTGTCTTTTGTGCCTCTCCCATAATCACTGGCCAGCAGACTTCTGTTTCTCACAAATCAATAGCAGATGATTTAGTGCTTCATTATCTGTTTGCCCTTGAATGCTTTTGGCCCATGATTTCTTACTTCCCAAAGCCCAGGAATGGCAGGGATGAAATTTTGGTGAGTGCAGCAGTGACAGCAAGTGAATGATGAATGGACACTGGGTGAGATGATTATGTAACTAATAGTCCTGGTTTTAGTTGTATGTTTGAAAGAAATGTGCCAGTATCTCAAGTTCCTTTGCCATTTACCTGTTTTAAATGTTCGCTTTTGCAGATTGGGATCAAAGCCACTCACATTAAATTACCAAGATCAGCCACAGAATCTGAGGTGAGCCCTTCTGAATTAATTGATTGTAAAGAGGACAGCTCACATGCTTTTCTCTTTGGTTTGGTGAAACCTGAGAGTCCGCGTCATTTTGCATAGGTAATTCTTCTTCACAGACTCTACCTCCAGGAAGTCCTTGAAAATATCCTGGAGTAAGTGGTACAGTCCCAGGGGTGAGCCATTGGTCCTCAGAATCAGGTTGGCTTCCAGGTCATCTGTGATTTTACTAAAGCTGATTCTTAGAGGCTGGACATGGTGGCATACCCTTCAAATCCCAGTACTCCCAGGAGACTGAGGCGGGAGAAATATAAATTTGAGTCTAACCTGGCAAATGTAGCAACTTAGTAAGACCTTGCCTCAAAAAAAAAAAAAAAAAAAAGTTGAGTGTATTGGAGATACTCAGTGTGAAGGGTCTGCATTCAATCCTTACTACCATACACACACAAAGCAGCAACAACAAAAACAAAACCCTGATTCTGTGCTTATGGTTATTCAATTTAAAAACCAGGCACAAATTCCATTTATATGATGTGTCTAGGCATAGATAGAACAAATCAGTGGTGACTTTAAAAGTCACAACTGTGGAGTAAGTGGAAAGGGGCTGGAGGTGATAGGTGCTTTCAGAGGTTGTGGAAATGTTCTGTAGCTGTACTGTCCATTCTGGTGGCCTCCAGCCCTGTGTTTCTATTTAAATTTAATTATAATGAGATAAAATTAAAAATTCAGTTCCTTGGGTGCCCCAGCCACATTTCAAGTACTCACTAGCTGCTATTGAGTTGTAAGGTTCAGATTATAAAGCATTTCTCACCACAGCTAGGATATTGGGTGTTGCCACTCCATAGTGTTTAGATGGTTGTAGCATGGGTCTTACTGTTGCAATGGTAAGTTTTTAAAGTTCTTGGCTCATTTTTTGATGACTTTCTTACTAAATACCTGGGTGATACATTCTGCATAAAAGCTTAGGCTTCTCTCAGGATTTGGAGGGAAGGTACATTCTGAGAGGGCTATTATTTAACTCTTGGGGGAAGTGAGGCAACTTGGTGTTTGCTTTGGATTTTTTGTTTTTGTTTTTTGAGACGGGGTCTCACTAGGCTGTGCATGCTGGCCTTGAACTCGCTGTGTAGTCCACGCTGGCCTCAAACTCATGACAGTCCTCTTGCCTCAGCCTCTCAAGTGCTAGAATTATATGCCAGGCTTGATGTTTGCTTTGGAAAGTGTTTCTCCATTTTGAGTTCTATGCAGTATATAGATTACATGTGGTCTTACCTGTAGGTGTTGAAGTATGTCATATCTCTGAATGAAGACTCCACTATACACGGATTCATAGTACAACTGCCTTTAGATTCAGAGAATTCCATTGACACTGAAGCAGTCATCAATGCTATTGCACCTGAAAAGGATGTGGATGGGTGAGTGAGACTTGGCTTCCTGCATCACATTGCATGATTCCTTTTATAATTCATTTCTGTTTTGGAAACACATCATTTGTTTCTGAAGAATAAAAACACCTACTTTACCTTTACTTTGTCCCTTATTTTTGTCACTTTTTGTATTTTAGGTTGACAAGCATCAATGCTGGAAAACTTGCTAGAGGTAATCTCAATGACTGTTTCATTCCTTGTACGCCGAAAGGATGCTTGGAACTCATCAAAGAGACAGGTAAAGACACACAAAGCACACAGCAGGAAAGCAGCATTTCTTGCCCAAATCCAGAAAAACTATCCTGTAGGTCCTAATGGGGCCTGTCTACAAGGACTTTAAATCCCAGTTTTTCTTGACAACTCTGTGAAAGTAGGTGCTTTTATTGTTTAACAGTGAAGAAAACATCACAACCAAGATTTGAACTCTTGGGTTATCTGAGTTCAAAGTAGTTTACTTTTGTAAAAAAAATCCTCTATATGGGGAGTATGTAAGGATACAAAGTAAAAATTCCCCATCCCTGGAACCAGCACCAAGACTCTAAGACCAGACAGATGGCTGGCAACGGAGCTCTCCAACAGTTGGCCATATTACCTCATTACAGAGTGGGATTTCAATATGAATACTTTCAGCAGAGGTTATTTTTTTTTTACTGGAAAATGGGTCGTGTTCAAAAGAAGTAGGTCAGAAGTTTCAAGTGGAAAAGTTGACCAGCCTAAGTGAAAATTTTCTGTAGTTGGCAAGAAAAGGTCAAGCCATAGCCTTTAGATAGCTCTTGCAGTTCAGTCCTGCAGCTTATTAATGTTCAGCATGTTTAGCAAACTGTGTTACAACGTCAAAAAACAAACCCCCTAAGCCGGGCGTGGTGGCGCACGCCTTTAATCCCAGCACTTGGGAGGCTGAGGTAGGAGGAGCGTTGTGAGTTCGAGGCTGGCTTGGGCTACAACGCGAGCCCAAGGCTGGCCTGAGCTACACAGTGCGACCCTGCCTCAAAAAACCAGGGCCGGGTGTTTGGCTCAGTGACTTAAGCGCCTGTCTGACAGGCGCGAGGTTGTGAGTTCAATCCCCGGTGCCGCAAAAACAAAACAAAACAAAACAAAAAAAAACAAATCCCCTGTAATTCTAGTTACTCAGGAGACTGAGGCAGGACAGTCAGGAATTTGAGGCCAACTAGGACAACTTAGTTGAGACCCTGGCGCAAAACAAATAGGAAATCAAGTCCCACAAGCTATGGCAGCTATAGGTGTCCCACTGTTTTTGGTTTTGGTTTTGTTTTCTTTTGTTTTGTTTTGCTTTTGGTGCTGCCAGGGGCTGAACCAAGGGCCTTTGCACTAAGCTACATCCCCAGCCCTTTTTATTTTGAGACAGAGTCTTGCTAAGGTGTCCAGGCTGGGCTCGAACTTGTGACCCTCTTGTCTTAGCTTTTCCGAGTGCTGAGATTAAGGTGCCACTGTACCCAGCTTCTGCTTTCTTTTACTGATAGTGAAGCTACTGTTTGCCCTAAGACAGCTTCAGGTCTTTGGTGAATCCTGAAAGGTACACTGAGGTGCTGCTTATTTATTTGTGGTGTTGACATTAAACTCAGGACCTCCTGCATGCTGGACTAGTGCTCTACTATTGGAGTCATATCCCTAACCAAAGTACTTCTTCAACACTTCAAACTTTGAAGTCTTATTCCTAGATGACCATGATGTTAACATTTTATAAGAGCTGATTCTTTCCTGATAAAATTAATTTTAAGCAAGAAGCATAATATACTCTGAAACTCCTTCATGCAAGGGTTGACAGCCTCCAGTCTTGAGTGGCAGAAGGGGCTCAGGCAAAGTCTTCAAGACATTTTCTCTGCTTCCTTCTGTTGGGATAGCTCATTTCTCAGACTCCTTGTGGCCCTGAGAAGGTCCAGCCTTGTTCCACCAAATGGTCACGGGATTGGATTTTATTGACCAGGGTATTTGTCCACTAATGAGTACTCACACAAATCTGCATAAGTAGAGTAGAAATCAGTCCTCAAAAGGATGTCAGTTTGTTGCCAGAGAGTGGGTGCTGAGCAAGCAAAAAGAAAGCTTTTTATTCTAGCTGAATTTCCTCTCATCTCTTCCCTGCAAATAACCCTATGGCTCAGGCCCTAAACCAAAAGAGAAATGTGGATGAGGACTACATAAATAAATTTACTAAACTTGGAAAGAATTACTGATGCTAATCTAATTTCCTTCAGTTCTCTCCACCTCAGCCCATATACCCTAGTTGTTATAACTGTTTTTCTCATGTAATTTCATCTGATAACTTCTTCCATATGGCTCTTTAGCTGGATGTCAGATTTTCTTTTTGAGTGTAGGATTTCTTCCCACTCCCCTATGACTCAATGAATGGATCTTGGCCTAAGCTGCTTTCTCAGATCCATAGCAAGAAGGACGGTGCACAAATCCCAATCTGTAGCTGAAGCCTTAGAGCCGAGAACATCATTGCCAAAGAGGGAGGGTTTTCATGAAACTTTCTGTTTGATGCTAGGAACCTGCTTTCATGTACTTCTTGTTCTCAGTTTTCCACTTGGGTGGCATACAAAGGAGGGTGGCTGCTGTGCCCCAGCTCTGATGCACTCTGGCTCTTCTTGCAGGGGTGCAGATTGCTGGAAGTCACGCTGTGGTGGTCGGACGCAGTAAAATAGTGGGTGCCCCGATGCATGACTTGCTGCTGTGGAACAATGCCACAGTGACCACCTGCCATTCCAAGAGTGCCCATCTGGACAAGGAGGTAGGAGCCCAGTGGACAGTAGGTTCTCTCTTCCCCTCTCCCCATGTGTGCGTGTGTGTGTGTGTGTGTGTGTGTCTGTGTATATTACCCTCATATCTCACTTAACCCTGTAATAATGCCATGTTTCTTGTCTCATAAAAGATGAAACAAATTTAAATTACAAACTTGCCCAAGACGTGGTTCTGACCATACCCTTTCTATGCCAGTCTGTCTTGTGGCAGACAATTAGCAGTACAGGCTCTGGGTTTGGCCCTAACATCCAGATCCCATGTGTGTGATGGAGGTGTGATGGGGGTGTGATGGAGGCACTTGTGAGCCTGTGCCATTTTGTTCTTGAGCCCGGCATCAGATTCCTGAGTTCAGGAATGCTCACAAGTCTGTTAAATGTGCAGAGAGAGCAGGAGAAAAGTCTGGCCCGTTCCTTTTACTCATCCCAGAACAGTATTTTACGGGAGGCGGTGGTGTCCACGTGCTGTAGAAAGTGCAGCCGTTTGTTGCTGCGTGCAGGATGTCATTTAGGCCTGAGCTTCTCTGTGCTGCAGGTGCCCACTGCTTCCTCACTGGGTAAAACACTTGGTGCATGGGGCAAGCACAGTGTGTGAAGGGCTGTCACACAGCCCACACGGCTCGCATTTATTTGAGGCCTTCACCCAGTGTCCTGTGAAATAGCTGATGATAATTGAGAATTTAATACAAGCTCAGAGGTATCCTTCCCACTTCTAGATTTGTTTATTGTGCATTGCCTTATTTAATTCCTGAGGTCTGAATCCCTTCCCTAGGTGAATAAAGGTGATATCCTGGTGGTTGCCACAGGTCAACCTGAAATGGTGAGAGGGGAGTGGATCAAACATGGGGCCATCGTCATCGACTGTGGAATCAATTATGTCCCGGGTGAGTGTTGCTATGGGGAGGAGCTTGGTTTCTGGTAGAGGACAGGAATCCTGTATTGTCTGGATAGGAAGTACTAGAGTTAGCAGGGTAAGCACAGCCACTTGGGATCAAGCCTGGGACTTTCACCACTTTGCCACACAGTCCAGGGAAACAGTAGGATGGTGATACTGCACTCTCTTCATATAGAGATCATCCTGTACTTCAACAAAGAAGATAGACGTGTTTTAAATATTTAAAAATACAGTAGTCTCTCCTTATGCACAGTTCTGCTTTTCACAGTCTTCGTTTTCCAAGGTCAACTGCTGTCCTAAAATAGTAGATGGAAAATTCCAGAGACATTAGGAGTCTTAAACTGTGTGCTGTTCTGTGTAGTTTGATGAAATCTTGTGCTGTCTTCTCCATACCTGCTCTCCCTGCCTGGGCCCTGACTCCCCCATGTCCAGCACGGCTACACTGAATACACTCCCTTCCTGTTAGTTCCTTACCAGCTGTCGTGCTCATTAGAGGGACTCTTTTGGTGGTATTGCAGTCTTTTGTTAACCCGCCTTATACTTAGTAATGATTCCAGAATGCAAGAGTAGATGTGCTTATAATTTGGATAAATCAAAGAGAAGCTCTAAAGTGAAAAAGTATAATAAGATCTTGAGAGGAGAAGGTAACTTTTTAACTTTTTTAAGTACACTATTAAAATTGTTCTCCTATTATTACATGTAGTTATTGTTAATTTCGTATTGTGCCTAATTTATAAAATTAAAGTTTACCATAGGTGTGTATGTGTAGGAAAAGAGTTATATATATTCAGTACTGTCTATGGCTTTGGGCATCCTCCAGGTGTCTTAGAATGTAACCTTGCACATGGTGGCACATGCCTATAATCCCAGCACTTGGGAGACTGAGGCAGGAGGATTGTTGCAAGTTTGGGGCCAGCCTGGGCTGCAAAGTGAGTTCAAACCAGCATGAACTGCATAGCGAAACCCCGTCTCAAAAAGACCAAAAAAACCCAAAAAAACCCTCAAAAAATAACCCTGCAGACAGGGGCGGGGGCTGTTGTAATAACTGTTGCAAAGTGCTGTGAGAGTCAAGGAGAGACTGTCCTGCCCTGAATTCCTAGGACTGCTTTCCCAAGTTGTTTGACCTGGGCTTTTCTCTAGGCAGAGAAGATAAATACAGCCTTTTAGTCACGTCCAAAACAGTACCTGACGTCCTTATGCCAAGTTACTCATCTTTCTCCTGCTTTGGTTAATGATACCGTCATTCTTCTTGTAGGTCTGAAACCTTTTGGCTTTCTTCTCAATCATTGTCTATTGCATCCACTTTAAAATATTAGGCACTGTTTTCCTCTCTTCCCTAGTCTCAGTGTAACCCCTAAGTGCCCGCTCTCAGTGAGGTGGCCTGCTGTCCATTTCTTCCTGGTGTCTCCCTGCCGCTGACTCTCAGCCAGACCCACCCTGCCTTGCCCTGCTCACCTGCTGACAGGACCTGTGCGCCTCTTCTCCCACAGCTCTTGCTAACCTTTGTCTCACATGAGCTTCAGATCCCCTCAGTCTTTTAACTCATCTGTACTTAGTGAATGCCCAGTTTAAGCAGTTGTAAGTTGGACCATTTTCCCTTCCCTGCACAAGCCCAGTTCTGTGTAGCTCCTGTGCCTGCAACCTTCATAGAGCAGGCTATTCTTTCAAACACAAAAGTTCAAAAAAAAAAATATAGAAATACCTACATATATACCTCAGAGCTTCAAGAAAGGGACAGTCTAACTGAGTACCTACTTCTGTGTATTAGGCACCTGCTGGGTTTTATGCTTCACAACCAAATAAAGTTCCAGTACTCAGGGCCTTGTGCATGCTAGGCGAGTACTCTGCCCTGAGCTACATCCCTGGTCCTGGACTTAGTTTGTTTGTTCACTGCAGATCTGGGGACCAAACCCAGGACCTTGGCAAGTGCCATACCACTGAGCTACACTGCCAAGCACTACGACCTTTTTTTTGGACTTTCCTTCACATTGCTTCCTCCCACCTCCTCTCTGTCTTTCATGTCTGTTCCTCCTTCCCTTCTGTCCCATACAGGTTGGAACTTCTTTTGTCACACGTGTCTCTCTCACGAGACTGTCAGCGCCTCTGCTTAGTGACTGTGTCATGCCCTGTCCAGGTTCCTGCCTCTGATATCTGGCAGGAACTCGTTAAAGGGAATTACTGTAAGAATAATCTTTTTTTCTTCCTTTCTATCTCAAGTTTGAAATGTAGACACCGAGCTGCCAGGAGCATTAGTCACTGTCAAGTCCTCACCGTTTTTAACCTCCCTCCCACTCTCCCCACGGTGCTTTTAAGACAGTAGCTCATAATTGATCACTCATTTTCTGGTAGTGTAATTATCTGACGGGTGATAAAGAAATTGCTCTCCTACAACTCTGCACTTTGAATACCTGCAAGCATGACATTCCAGCTCATTCTGTTTCTACCTCGCATCTTCTGCTGTGGGCATTTTTTTCGATTAGATGTAAGAGATGGAGAAGGAAGCCCTGGGTGGGCATCTGGAATGTGGCAGATGGGTTTGAAATGTTGATTTAAACAAATCTTACCATCCTGTTCAGGCTGATGCCTGATATAGATGGTAAAATATGAATAAAATTAAAGCAGTATCATCTGTTCTGGTCCACAGTGTTTTCACTGATTCTGGGCATATAGGCAAGTAAGTATCAAGAAGCCTGGATGTTATTATTCCTAAGGAATGATAGAATCACTGAGCTACAGACCAGTGGATGGTCTGCTGGACTCAAAGAGTGTTCTTTGCAAATGTTCATTTTAGAAGCAGTGTAGTCCACTGAGCCAAGTCTTTGTTCCTATTTTATTTAAATTATTTGCAGGGGGCGGGGGTGTAGCTCAGTTGTAGAGCAAGTGCTTAGCATAGATTTGATCCCTAGCATCAAGAAAATAAAAATTAGCCTAGTGGGGTGGTATATGTCTAAAACATCAGTATTCTGGGGGGGCCAAAGCAGGAGGATTATGAGTTCGAGGCCAGTCTGGGCAAATTAGTGAGACCCTATCTGAGAATCAAAAATTAAATTAAATTAAAAATAAATTGGCTTATATGAACCACTTAGGTAAAACAGGGACAAGTCTCTTGACAAATTAAGAATAAATTAAGGTTTATATATATTTTTCATAAAGAAGTTTTTTAGTTTTAACTTTTTTGACTGTGTTGGGTGTTGAACCCAGGACTCTGCACATGCTAGGCAAGCGCTGTACCACTCAGCTATATCCCAGCGCAAAAAAATATAAGTTTTTAAGGTGCAGTGCAAAAAGTACTGGCCAGAGCAACACATTTAAGTGTTCTTCCTGCTTAGTGTACTACCAAAGATACTTCGAGAAGGTCTAGATTAACAGTATTGAATTTGAAAGGAGGATAAGAAGAGAGACAGCTTCCTCATCCTTACCTAATCCAGTCTCAGCCTGTCCAATGTAGTAGCTTCTGTATAATTAAGGGTCCTAAAGTTATATCAAGGCTTAGTTGAATTTTGTACATGCAACTTCCCAATGAAAGAAAAATACTAGGACTAGAGTCGATAACCTCAATGTCTATCTGTTACTGAAGCTGTGTTCCCTAGGTTGTATAGTGGTCACTTTTCCCACTGACCACATCATACTGTTTATAAGACTGTACCTGTGTCAGAAGGCATCGGAGTCAACTCTGATGATATTTGGTATAAGAGTTTGTCTGCTACAACATTTGATGGTGCAGTCATTGATTTATGTCTGCTGTCCATGCAGAAACTAAAATGACTAACACTGACAAATAGAATTGCAAGGGCATTTTAAGATAACTTCAGTATTACCATTGAATCCAGTACAAAAGATAAAGCTGTATTTCCTGATTTTTTTTTTTTTCCATTACTGGGAAGTGAACGCAGGACTTCCTGGATGCTAGGCCAGTACTCTACTACTAAACCACATCTTCAACTCTTTCTTAAAATGTTGTATTTTGAGACAAGGTCTAGCTAAATTGCTTAACCTGGCCTCAAATTTGTGATCATCCCAAGTATCTGGCATTACAAGTGCACCGTGGCTCCTTTGCCTCTTTTTTTCCTTTTTTAAATTTTTTTTTTAAAGTTAATAAAATCCAACAAAACAAAACAGAACAAAGCCAATCAAAACAAAGCAGCAAAATTGTACAGAACTTCAAAGCAGGATACTAGGAAAACAACAATAGCTACCAGAGTATATCTTGTTATCCTCACAGTAGTTGTCCATTCCATCAGGTGTAGCAAAATCAAACCAAAAACAAAACAGAATAAAACCAGTCAAACAGAATATTGAGTAAAGCAAAACAATCAGAACAAAGCAAAATAGAACAATATTGTATTTCAAAAACAAGATGGAAGGAAATCCCCCATATTTGCTATATCGCATACTGTCATCCTCCCAATAGATGCTCAGACTGCTGGCCCCAAGCCTGCAAAATCAGCCAAACAATACAAGCATTGAATTGCTTTTTGTACCTTAGTTGCTATCAACTCAGCCTGTCTTCCAAACCAGCTGGTTGCTTATGGGCAGGGGTTGGGGGGGGGCATTTGATTCTCGGCCCTTGCACTGGTGGGCTCACCGGAGGCGCTATCTGACTTTTCTCTTCCTGGAACCTGCACTGCTCCTTTGCCTCTTGAAATGACTTCAGAGGTTATGGGGGGAAATGTTCTGCCGTAATTCAGTGCTTTATAATCATCTGGGAACAGGAAACAATCGCAAGGAATTGTAGTCACCACTCCTTCTAGTACATGCAAGTGTATACTGTATGTATGAGCTGGGTCTGCAGCTCAGTTTTAGAATATATGCTTACATATGTGAGGCCCTGGGTTCCATCCCTTGTGTGTACGTGCATGTGCACATATACACATACACACACAAATGAAAGTTCACATATGGGGCCGGAAACTTTAATGTTTCGAGAATACTTTTTCTTTTTGAGACAGGGTCTTGCTATGTAGTTCGGGCTGGTCTTCAACTCGGTATGTAGCCCAGACTCACCTTAAACTCGCAGCGATCTTCCTGCCTCAGCCTCATGAGTGCTAGGATAACAGATGTGTGCCATCACACCCCACAAGAATGTTTTTTCACTTTGAAGAATTGTTGGGTCAGCTTTGACAAGTATGAGACATAGGTAGTGTTACTCTTCTGTGTCTTTGGACCAGATATATGTGCAGCTTGTGGTGGTTGAGGACAGTGTAGAACTCAGCCTGGAGCCTAATATCTTCGTTCTGGTACTTTGGTTGTACCCTGAGGCTTCCTCTCTAGGTTATAGAGATCAGCTCAAAGAGATAGCAGTAAGGCTAAGATTTCACCATATCCCACCTCAGGAACATTACTTCTTCAAGGTCCAGGCTGGCCCCGGGCCCTCCCGGAAGTGTGCCACAGCTAAGCATGGGATGCTCCTTGTGTGAGTGAGCAGTGAGCCATCACTGGCTTTGTTCTCTTCAGTTGCTGTCCTTTGCTGCTAAGATTTGTAGTTCTTGTCTCCTTTTAAGGGAAGTGCAATTATATTCTTTGCCTTTTGCATACATTTAAATGGCTGCTCATCTTCGGAACTGGATGTTGAATTGTTCCTCCAGCTCACACATGGAGCTTACAGAATGCTGACAGTTGCTGTAGAAACGGTATCTGGCAGCTGTGACATAGTTAGAGCTTTGTGCGCTCAAAAAAAACCCCTTCGTAGGCCTTGGCAAATTAACATTTTAGTGCTCGTGTACTAGGTAGTTGGTTTTAGGAATAAAAAACAGCCAGTGTTTTATTTGCCATCTGAGGGACTACATAAGGATTCTCTGGGTTCTGAAAAACCACTCAAAGTATTTTTAAAGGTAACATAGTTTTCTCCCTGTGAAGTAGGGAAAACCGGTTACCCTGCAGCAGTTGCCGGGATGGAACCCAGGCCTTGCACTTGTAAGGGAAGGGCTGTACCTCTGAGCTCCACCCTTGCCCTGTCCTGTGGTAGCTTTTAACTAATGCGGGCACTTGGACCAGACAGGACTCACACCCTAAAATTCTACTTAGCTTTTGGAACAAACCATCATAATCGATCACCTGGAGAGAACCACGGGTATTGGTCTTCTGGGACACTGTTTTGATTGTTTTTTTCTCCTCTTGACCAGACAATACAAAAACAAATGGAAAGAAGGTAGTAGGTGATGTGGCATACGAGGAGGCCAAGGAGAGGGCAAGTTTCATCACACCTGTCCCTGGTGGTGTTGGGCCCATGACTGTGGCAATGCTGATGCAGGTGCGTGTGAGTTTCTCCCCACAGAGACCTGGCAGAAAGCCTACTGAGAAGCTGGGTGAAGATGCCAGTCTGTTGAAGGAAGAAAGGGAGTGGAAGAGCAGATAAATAGTACCACTCATATTAATGGAGGAAATGGCACAATTCTTACTCCCTTTCCTAGAACAGAAAGACACATAGACACTGACTTGGCAAGCTCTCTTTGGTTTGTTGGCTTTGCAAATAGCCCCAGAGTATGCTGGATGCCTGTGGATGGATTTGTGTAGAAGTAAGGCATGATTCTGAGGGAATCAAGAGTCAGTTTCATTTGGGGTTTGGGCTGGAGTGACCTGGAGTTTGGAACGGAGGTGGAGGTTGACATAAGCACCTCCCATTTATGTCATTTTGCTTAGAGCACAGTTGAGAGTGCAAAGCGTTTCTTGGAGAAATTTAAACCAGGAGTGTGGACGATTCAGTATAACAGTCTCAACCTGAAGACACCTGTTCCAAGGTAAAGATGAAGTTTTCCTGCCTTAAAACTGGATTTCCGGTTTTTAGCCGCCGCTAGTGTGTACATGCATGCATCCACTGAAAGTGTGATCAGTTGGGGTGGGAGTGGGGGTGTCATTATAATGTGGGATCAAATTCAGTGAGCAAACATTGATACCTATTTTCTGTGTTTTTCAAGTGACATTGATATCTCACGGTCTTGCAAACCAAAACCTATTGGTAACCTGGCTCGAGAAATTGGCCTGCTCTCTGGAGAGGTGGAATTATATGGGGATACAAAGGCCAAGGTCCAGCTGTCAGCACTTGAGCGTCTGAAGCACCAGCCCGATGGGAAATATGTAGTGGTGACTGGGTATGGCTCTTCTTTTTATTGCCTGTGGAGTTTAACATTCTGATTATTAACACCCTGGGATTGTGTTTGCACTTAGCACACACCTGTGGAGGTGGCTTTGGTGTGGTGTGGGCATTTTCCATGCATTTGATCCTTAACCTTGTGAGGCAGAAAAAAGTAGGAAGAATGGATATCCTTCAGAGACGAGGAGAGTGGTCGAGTTAAGATAATCTAGTAGGTGGAAGATCTCAGTTTTCAAATGGAATCACTTTTTTTTAAACCCAAAATTCATTAAATAGATCTCCTGAAGAGTCTTTTTTATTGCTGTGTTAAAATTATACATAAAAGCTATTTTTTTTTTCTTTTGTGGATCTGGAGGCAGAACCCAGGGCCTTGCATATATGCCAGGCAAGTAACTCTAAAACTGAGCTACACCGCAGCCCCAAAAGTTAGTTCTTGAGACTAAAAATTGAGAAATTAGAATTACAGTGGTATCTGACTAAAAGGTCAAATGTCAAGCATATTTGCGGGGAAAAGGGCTAAAATATAGTGTTTTGTTCAAACTGTTTTGAAAATTACAGCTAAGACTCAGAAAAGATCTCTTTTAGGGCTTTTGTCTTTCTCATTATTTAGATGAGTCATTCTCTAGGGTCTGCTAGGTCTGACTTAGTGATTTAGATAGACTTAATTCTGGAGGTGAACCTCTTCCTCTTTTGCTTTCATCTGAAGAATAACTCCAACGCCCCTGGGAGAAGGAAAAAGTACAACCACAATTGGGCTGGTGCAGGCTCTTGGAGCCCATCTTTACCAGAATGTCTTCGCGTGTGTGCGACAGCCTTCTCAGGGCCCCACCTTTGGAATAAAAGGTACTCACGGGAGTGAGCCTGGGTCCCCAGAGGGCACATGCCTTTCCTTCAGTCCTCCCAGGCCCCGTAGGCCCATGATGCTTAGATGGTCTTCTGCTCACTCAGATACCACAACACCCCACAGTCCCCCATAGCTACCCATTTGGTGAAGATTCATCAGATCAGCCCACTCCTGTCACTATCTGGCACTGCACAGAGATACTCTGGAACTGGTATTAGGTAGCTGGAGGTACTTTTATTTGACCTTAATAGTCCACTATCACAGTAAAAATAAAGGTAATCATAGCTATGGATTGATGCTCACAGCCAGGCAGAGACAACCCCCACAGATGTCTCCCTGTTGGGAATGAGAAGTGCCTGCCTCACTGAGCCTATGCTTGGTGCTGGGTGTTATGCTAAGCAGCTGATTCATATTATTCTATTTTATCTTCCCTTGTGAGACAGCAGTATTGTCATTTTACAATAGCAGCAGTGGGACTACATTGTGAACTTGGTCATAAGCACCATCAAGTACCCGAACAGCCCTACCAGTTATTTCAACCTCTTACCCTGTATCATCAACACAATGCTTGATTGGATGAGAGCAGGATATCAGTAATCATACTTAAACAGATTTTGATTGCTGCAGTGATACAAACATATTCTTTTAATTAAAACTATTTAATCATAATAAGTTCTTCAAGCTAGCTTTCTTGTTTGCTTAGTAACAGGGCATCACATTCTGCTTGTTTCAGTAATTATTGTGAATGTTGACACCAGGCACACCTCTGTCTTACCAGTTGTACAAATGTGATAACTTAGTTCTGTATTTGATTATCCACTTTGACTCCAGAATGAGCCTTTTCCTTGTGCTACTTAGCGAACTCATTAGTCTCTTGTTCTTCTTACTGCAAAGTAACCTCATTGTATGCTTCCTGCCTCACAAAAATAAAATCTGTACTGCAGGGTGACATCTCAGTGATGATGTGGGAAACTAGATATATATATATTTTTTTAACCTGTACATTTTTGACTGACCTTTTGTTGATAATCCAAATGGGCCATCAGAACTCTAGCAGTAAGATGTTTTCTAATATATGTCACCTATTCGGGAAGAATTGGGGCTCTGTTAGTGTGTGTTCCTTAAATATTCCTTCCTTCCTTTCTTTTTATTTTTAAAGCCAGAGTAGGCTTATGAGAGTAGGAAACTGAACAGGCTTGCCTTTATGTAACTGTCAGCTGGGTCTTTTAACATGTTAGGAATCACAGGGAATCTTTTCTAAAGATAATGAGTAGGTATATATGTATGTGTTCACGGTTTTGTCATTTAGACTCAGATTTCAGCTAAGAGACTATTCAGCACGAACAAGATCAAGTGTTTTGCATGGTAAAAGAAAATTAGAAAACAAGCAGATCTGTCCAAATGATACAAAATAAACAAATAATGCTTAGTAATTACAGAAATCATTTTGCTTCATCACTTAACGTGAGTCCCTACCCTTGGTCTGTCCCCTAGGTGGCGCTGCAGGCGGCGGCTACTCCCAGGTCATTCCTATGGAAGAGGTAAAGTAGTCCATCCAGCATTTGGTAGTCTGAATCCTTTATATAGCTTCGTTATAGCTTTTTTCCTTCAAAGATTAACTTGTTTTTTAGCTATCTTAGAAGACAAATGACTTGTTTCTCAGCAGAAAAAAGAATCTTAATTTATAACTTGTGACAGAGCTTGGTTCCCAAGTCTGGTATTTGGTGAGAATGATCATTTTAAGCAAGTGGTCAAATGAAATGTGAAGCACTCGGGAGGCTGAGGTAGGAGGAGCGTTGTGAGTTCGAGGCCGGCTTGGGCTACAACGCGAGCGCAAGGCCAACCTGAGCTACATAGTGCGACCCTGCCTCAAAAAAACTAGGGCTGGGAGTTTGGCTCAGTGGCTTAAGCGCCTGTCTGGCAGGCATGAGGTTGTGAGTTCGATCCCCGGTGCCGCAAAAAAAAAAAAAGAAAAGAAAAAAAAATGTGATATCGAGAAGCACCAACACACAGTGAATTCAGAGGCAACAGACATGGGAACAATGTGTAGACACACAGTACACTCCTCATTCACTGCCTCAGGAATGTGTGCTTAGTAACCCGTGTGGTTTCATCTCAGCGGTGGGGCATTTGTGGCCTCTGGTTCTGTGTTTGGCAGGGGTGCTCCCAAGAGTGGACAGCCCCTCGTCTGTTTTCAGGAGCTCTCACTGTTGTGTCCACTAGCCATATTGCCACCAGTATTGCATTGGTGTTAACACAGGACAATTTGGCTGTAATAAAGGAAGGTTGGAAAGACACAGAGCAGCCAGAAGACTGTTGTGACTTCTGTTCTTTCGTAGTTTAATCTTCACCTCACTGGTGATATCCACGCCATCACTGCAGCTAATAACCTTGTTGCTGCGGCCATTGATGCTCGGATGTTCCATGAACTAACTCAGACTGACAAGGTACAGTGCTGGGGACTTTGCAGAGGGCTGAAACCCTCAAATTAGTGTTGGTCCCTGAATGCTGGTGCAGCTAGCTAGGCACTGGGAGTCCCCTCATCTAAAGACCCCTTTCCTCCTTTTTCTTAAGGCCCTCTTTAATCGTTTGGTACCTTCAGTAAATGGAGTAAGAAAGTTCTCTGACATCCAAATCCGAAGGTTACAGGTAAGGTTTTTCCTTCTCTATTTGTGGTAGTGTATGAAATTTGGTGATCAGTAAGGAGGTAAACTGTCCTTCGAGCAGCTTATTTTGGATCCAGGTACATCTGTAATCATAGGTGGTATAGCTGGCAAGGACTGGTGCTAGTGGTTATCTCATTTATTTATAGTTAGCAGTGATTAGTCTTGGAATAAATAGAGCACTGATCAGTTGCTCTCAACTAAGGAGAGAACTAATGCTTCCGTTACTATGTGGGTAAGAGTCAGGATGCAAGGCTGGGAGATAGTTCCATTTTCAAGTGTTTGCATAGAATATGTGAAATCCTGGGATCAATTCCCAGTAACCCAAAAGAAAAAGAGGTCAGAATGGCATCATGGCAATATATACAGGTTTTGGAGTGTGAATCCCTGTTCCTCCCAGCATTAGGACTTTATGCAACTTTGTGATATGACTTGTCTCACAGTGTATTCACCTGTAAAATGAGGGTAATGATACTTCCCTTGCTCTACCTAGATAAAAAACTGTGTTGAATGGTTAAAGCAGTGATGGAGAACCTTTCAGTGATATAACTGCAGCATGCATGCTGTAGGTTGCCACTATTGGGGTTGAAGGAACAATTACTTCTGTATTTCATTTGAATTTCTCTACCAAATGTATAGTTATTAAGCATGCACTAAACCACATGAACCAGAAACCCCACTCCCAAGTTTTTACCTAAGAAAAATGAAAACTTGTGCTCACGTGCAAACCTGAATCTTTAGTGACTATCTAATAATCTCCCCAAACTGAGAATAATTTTAAGTGTTCATCAGTGAATGAATGGTTGAGCAAACTATGGTACATCCATAGAATAAAAGGAAATGAACTCCTGACACATGCAGTCACTTGATTGAATATCAGAGGCATTATGCTGGCTGAAAGAAGCCAGTCTGAAAGTCATGTGCTATATGCTTTTGTTTATTATGACATCTTCCGTAAGAAAACTATAGCGAAAGAGGGTATCAGCAACTGCCCAGAGTTATGAGTCGAGGAAGGGAATAACTATAAGGGAAGAGCGCAGGGGCATTTTAAAAATAATACTGAAAAGCCAGACATGGTGGTGTATACCTATAATTCCAACACTTGGGAGGCTGAGGCAAGAGGAATCATTGCATGTTTGAGATCAGCCTGGGCCATAAAGTGAGCTCAAGGCCATCTGAACTGCACAGCTGGACCCTGTCTAAAAACAAAAAAAGATAAAATAATAATAATAATAGTACTGAAAAATAAACTCTTGTATTACTTTACTGAAGACATAAGGAAAGAAATTTTAATATTTGTTCTCTGACAGCATCGAACATGTAAACATTTAATACATGGTTTATACTGTTCATTATCAACAACTCTATTCACTTTATTTTTAATTCTTGGCCACTTTGTATCTTTATATTTTGATGCCTCAAGGAGAATACATGGAATTCCCCTTTACCGAGATGCGTGTTTATATTTCTGTTGCTTCACAGTTCTTTGGGGTTTTCTTTTGTTTGTTTTTAGTGCTGCTGGGGATTGAACACAGGGGTTTGTTCATGCCAGGCAAGCACAATACCACTGAGCTACATGCTTTGTCCCTGGCTGTACAATTCTATATATGTGCATTTTGTGTGTGTAGAGATCGACCATTGACAGCAGCTAACTTGTAAGCAGTTTGATATTTCCTAACTTACCTTGTTTTTGCACCCCGATAAACCTTATGTGTCAGGCAGGTCATTTTTTACATCAGAGTTATATTCTATGAGGCAGCAAAGTATCATGGAAAGAGCAGACAACTTCTGATTTTATCTTTGCTAGTGGACTGTTCTGTTGGGGGAGGTGAAAAGCTCTAGGATTTTACACTCTGAGACTTTTCCAAGGGTGTAGCACCCCTTGCAAGGACAGAACGAGAGCCTGGGCCTTCCGCCCCTCTGTCCTGTGTCCTGCGTCCTGCGGTGTTACCAGTCTGAACAGAGGGCTTGGTCAGGAGCCTCTTGTGACAGCAGATTCTCAGCAGGGTGACTGAGGGCTTTACTGGCTTCTGTGAACAATAGCTTATGGATTTTTCTGACAGGCAGGTCAGTGGCCCACTGTGGAAATACATGTGACGTAAAAAAAACAGGTACTTGTAACACAAGAAAGAAACCATGGCAGAGTGGGTCTTGTGAGGGCCCACTCAGTAATTACCATGAGTTAAAAGAGAACACTGCATTTGGGTTTCCCATTTTAGGATGTGCCCTGAGTAGACACTGTAAATTAATAAATAAAGGTTTCAGATTCTGTGACAAGGAAAATAGAAATCCTTTTTTGAATCTTTCAGAACAATGAGAATTTAGTAAAAGTATAGTGCTACATAAAAACGATGTAAAAGCTGGGCATGGTGGCGCATGCTTTTAATCCCAGCACTGGGGAGGCTAAGGTAGGAGGAGCGTTGTGAGTTCGAGGACAGCTTGGGCTACAATGTGAGCACAAGGCCGGCCTGAGCTACATAGTGCGACTCTGCCTCAAAAAAACTAGGGCTGGGAGTTTGGCTCAGCAGCATAAGCACCTGCCTGGCTGGTGTGAGGTTGTGAGTTTGATCCCTGGTGCCACAAAACAAACAAAAAAACATGTAAAAGATCTTTACATTGATTTTTATTGATTGGTGCTAATTTCTGCCCTACCTAACATACATACATTTATTTATTTATTTTGCTTTGCTGGGGGTTGAACCTAGCTTTGCATGTGGTAAGAACTCTACCAGTGAGCTATGGCCTCAACCCCTCAAATTTCATTTAAATTGGGCTTCTTTTTTTTTTTTTTTTTGGATCAACGTTTTATTTTATATATTTGTGTTTTCTTTTACAAAATAAAATACTCTTATTCTATAAAAAGAATGTATAGGACATTAGAAAAACATCAGCAAGAAACACAAATGTTATGAATGCTATATTATTTTCAAAAGAACAATTCACAGTAAAAATGAAATCTGAAAATGACCCTGTGAAAACTACTTTTCACTCAAAATTCTTTTCCTTTAAGTATCTTAACTAATTTTTTATATACATACATAGATTTTCTTTCAGTTTGTCTTACAAGTGCAACAATACAATGGTTATAAGGGCTGGGAGTTTGGCTCTGTGGCTTAAGTGCCTGCCTGGCAGGTGCTAGGTTGTGAGTTCAATCCCCAGTACTGAACCAAAAAAAACAAAACAAAAAAAAAAACAAGTGAATAGGGAGATTTGGGGATGAGTAAAAAAACTATGGTTACATATGTGTGAGTTGTTTAGTTCACTGATAAGTATATTTTCAAGGTGCATCCATTTAAGTATGAAAATGTCTACTTTATCATTCTTTATAGCTGAGTAGTGTTCCATTATACAGAAATACCACATCTTTTATGTTCATTCCTCAGTCGAGGGGCATTTAGATTGTTTCCAAGAACAGGCTCTTATGAACTGTGCAGCTATAAACATAGATGCACATATATTGCTGTGATACGATGTTTTTAGTTCTTTCGGGAAGATACCCAGAAGGGGAATAGCTGGTTCAAATGGAACCTCCAATCCTAGGTTTTTGAGGAATCTCCACACTGACTTCCACAGTGGTTGCACCAACCTACATTCCCACCAATAGTGGAGAAAGGTTTCTTTTTCCCCACAGCCCCTCCAGCATTTGTTATTAGTTGACTTCTTACTACTAGCCATTCTTTCTGGGGTGAGGTGGAATCTCAGTGTAGTTTTTATTTGCATCTCTCGAATGACCAGTGCTATTGAACATTTTTTCACGTATTCATTTGCTGTTTGTACTTTTTCATCTGAGGAGTGTGTGATCATCTCAGATGCCCATTTTTGAATTGGATCCTTAAATCTTGGAGGACTCATTTTTTTTTTTAAGTTCTTTATACATTCTCAATAGTAATCTTTTATCTGAAGGACAGCTGGCAAGTATTTTCTCCCACATTGTGGGTTGTCTCTTCACTCTGTTGATGGTTTCTCTGGTTGTGCAAAGGCTTTTCAATAGGATAAGATTCCTAAATTGGGCTTCTTAATTGTCTGATTAAAAGATCTTTGTTTCAATGGTAGAGCATGTGCTTAGCATGCATGAGGCCCTGTGTTCAATCTCCAGCATCACCCCACCCCTAAAAGAGTCTTTGTGTATTGCTTTTCCTTTTTGTATATTTGAGAATAGTGAGTCAGAGCATCATGCATTTGTATCTTAACAACACTTCTTGGTTGCTGTGCTCATTTAATACTGGGCTGAAGGAAACACCTCTGGTGCTTGACCGTGGGATGGATATGTTAATAGTATCTTTGTACTTGTGTGAGCGGGCAGTGTCCTCCAGGTCAGGCAACTGGATCACAGTTTTCACTTCTGAATTTAAGACAGTTGGCATTTCGTAAAACAGACTCTTATCTTGAGATAGAGGTTAAAATTTTTAAAATTATTATGCTTCTGTTTGTCTTATACTTTAATTTCCTACCTCTTCAGAGACTAGGCATTGAAAAGACTGACCCCACCACGCTGACAGACGAAGAGATCAACAGATTTGCAAGACTGGATATTGATCCAGAAACCATAACATGGCAAAGAGGTACCAGAGCAGGTCCCATGCGTCTTAGTTATACTGCACACCCCACACTCTCAAGAGAGTTACTCACAGAAGCTTGGGGGTTGATATTTTCATGGGTAAGGTGTGACCAAGATGGTGGCATTGCTTGCTTTCTTGCGGCCTCTATCTCTGTCTTCCCTATTGGCTGTCACCAGTTTGTCTTTCTTGGAAGGGTTGAACATTTTGCTGTCTATTCAGTGTTGATTGAAATGAAGGTGGTTGCAAAAAAATGTTCGTGCATAAACCAAAAATAACATTTTTCAAGTTTCATTTTATGCAAAAAGTTTTGGTTTCATAAAGTAAAATTATGTTTAATCACTTCTTGAATCATGTGTGCCCTTTATTCTCAGAACTTTTGTCTGGCATCCGTGAATTGGTTTTGCTTCAGCTTTCTTAATCATTTTATACCTCATTTTGTTGAAATCTCTTGTAAAAAATTAGGTAGTCTTCAAGGCTTCACCACCATATGTTGATTTTCTTTATGTCCAATTAGCATGGCTTAGAATTTTATTTTTTACGAACAGTGCATCCATCTATTTTATATAATTGTAGAGGAGAAATTGTCATCACCATGCAGAATGCATCTAAAGGCCAGTACACTGGCTGTTCTTGTTATTTTTATTGGCATGGCAACTGTTAATATCTAAAACCACACACTGGGTAGTTCTCCCTTTGCCTCAATAGCTTTAGGAAATGGTATAATACTTTCTAAGAAACAAGCTAGAAATCTACTTTGAAAATTTAATATCTCATTTACTTTTCCTTCAATTTGTGTCTAATTCGTGCTTTCCAACAATTAAGAGGCAGACCCCCCCACCTCCCCTGTCTCCCCAAAGAAGGATCACATCTATTAACTGGCTGTGTTATACAGAAAAAGAACATAGTTGTAAGGACTATATACTATATTCTTTGAAAAACAAGGATTGTCTCCAATCATACATTATATCCTTCACTTAAGAGAATGTGCAGAAGTGTGTGTCTGAGTGCTATAGAATACTCTGCTTTTAGTGTTTAAACTATTATAGTATTGGGGGATGGGGGCCGGGGGTTGAACCAAGACCAAGACTCCATACCGTAGAGTGCTTGCCTAACGTGTGAGGCCCTGAGTTTGATCCCTAGTACTTTGTGAGGTAGGAGTGGGGAGCTTCTCCTCTTTGACCTCTTTAGATTATTGACTTTTTTTTTTTTGTTAGTTTATTTGCTTCTTTTGGGTTTTTTTTTGGGGGGGGGTCCTTGTGTATTTTGCCGTTGTTTGGCATTTCATACTAAAATGGGAACTCCTGTTTCCCCTCTGTATTCACACTGCTCTCCGTGTTGCATTTCTGATGCTAGATGTCTAGGTTTTTTTCTCTGAGAACAATTTGGTTCAGTTCTGTAGCAGATACTGACTGGGTGTTCTGTGAGTAAACTCAAGTCTCATACTCTCTGGAGCAGATCCTGCAACTTAGGGGCTGAATATGACAAGACTGCCCCACTCCAGATACCAACCCCAAGTCCAGGTTGTTGCCTCTCCTTCTGACCAACTGCCTATAAATTGGAGGTCCCCATGACCTCCTTCTTGGCTTCTATTATTTGGTAAATTCAACCCAGTCCTTGAAGGAAAAACTGTGCTTATTGGTTTATTATGGAAATTACAGCTCAGGTTTAGCTAGATGGAAGGCGGCATGCTCAGGGTGTGTCAACCTCCCAATGGCTTGATATTTTCACCAGCCTGGCAGCTCATCAAATCTTGTTATTCAAGCACTTTTATAGGTCTTAATCTCCCTTCCTGGTCTCCTTCCTGGTTGTCGACGGGCCTGGAACTTCTAACCCTCTAATCATTTGGTCTTTCTGTTGACCAGGCTCCTCTCCAGGCTATCAAGGGACCTATGTCATCCCATTAGCATAATTTCAAGTGTACTCAAATGAGGTTAATTATGAGGCACATGACACTCCTATCACCCTTAAAATTCCAGGTACTCTAGGAACCTTGTGCCAAGAACCCGGGACAAGTATCCATTATATCTCCTATTAAACCATACATACAAAAATCAAAATTTTAGTTATAGACTGAAATGTTAACAGGAGTTAGTCCTGGAAGGTGGGATTAGAATTGGTTAGTTGGTTGATCTTTGCCATGTTTTCAGTGTTACATAATTAGATAACTTTTTGTCATCAGGTTAGAATGTTGTAAAGGAAAAGCCTGGCCTGTTACCTGTTAGCTGGTGTGTTTCAGAAGGCATCTGCCCCTGTTGTAGATTGATGGCTCTTTTGTCTCCCTGGGAGGTGTGAGGTCAGTGAGGCGTCCCCTACCCCTGCCTCCCACCGCCCCTGCCACCCCAGAACAGCACACGAACTTTGGCCTTTTGAAAAAGTGGAATGTTCTGTTTTGTTCTGTTTTGTTTTTTGTTTTTTATATAATATAGAATATGTTTTAAAATTGATTGTAGATTTCTAATTAACTGTTTGGATTCTGTAAAAGGAATAAAACTTAGCCATTCCACATTTGGTTTAAAAATAATTCCTATACATTCATGGTATGTGAATATCATTTTTAAACCCATATTCTAGCTTTGTCATCGACTAATATTTGAAATCAAATTGTTAGTAAGCATTAAATTAGACTTCTTGTTTTAACACTTTGTTGCTTCCTTGTAGCTTTCTTTTTTTTTTTTTTTTTTTTTTTTTTTTTTTTTTTTTTTTTTTTTTTTTTTTTTTTTTTTTTTTTGTACCAGGGATCAAACTCATGACCTTGAGCCTGCCAGTCAGGCGCTTGTGCCACTGAGCTAAATCCCTGGCTCTTCTTTATGGAATTTTTATATTGAAAATCATTCCGTGTCTTCCCCTTCCATTGTAGTGTTGGACACCAATGATAGATTCCTGAGGAAAATCACAATTGGGCAATCTCCAACGGAGAAGGGTCACACACGGACGGTAACTATCTGTGCCTTCTCAAGTAGATTAGTCTGTGTGAACTAGAGCTGGCTGCCTCTCCTCCTCCATCCTCTCCATACGACTGATACTGCCAGGTGTTGTTCTGCCTTCTCCCTTTTAAAATGGAAGTGAGTGGGTGTGGTATTGAGCACTCCTGACAGCTTTTGCAATAAATCCCATGTGTCACCTGTGTCGTCCCCCCCACCCAGCATTTTTTTCTGGAGGTGGAGAGCCCCAAGTGAACATTGTTGCATATAAATTGATGAAAATTGCTTTTCTTTTGTGATCATTTGGCAGTATGTCTCTAGTGTAAGAGCTTCTGTGTTGTCCTTTGTAAGGGAAACCATAACCTCAATTCCAAGCAGCTTGCATGAGGATAAAATAATAGCTTACCTGGTCATACCAGAGCATTTACTTTTAAAAATTGACTACTTAAGGCCTTAGAATAATTACCAGATTTTGCTTCTGGAGGATTATTTTCATTAAGCTCCTTGTGTAGTATTCTGCTGTTGTGCTCTTTTAAAGTATTTGTTTGAGCCTTTGATGCCCAAAAGGATGACTTTTGCAATTCACACTTCCATTGTAACCCAAATGTTTTGTTCTTCCTTTTCCCTGGCCCCAGGCTCAGTTCGATATCTCTGTGGCCAGTGAAATCATGGCTGTCCTGGCTCTCACCACTTCTCTGGAAGACATGAGAGAGAGACTAAGCAAAATGGTGGTGGCCTGCAGCAAACAGGGGGAGCCCATTAGTGCTGAAGATCTGGTGAGTGCCCCCGACACAGACACACTAGGTGACACTGGTGCCTGCTGTCCTGTGGACTCTCAGTGATTACTGATAGCAGAAATTATGCTCTACTTAAAATGTTGCAATAATCTCATCAATTCAACCCAGTTTTGCTAATTGCAAAATAACTATGAAATCCATCGAGTACTTCATAGTGATTATAATGTGGTATGCTTCAGGTGATGGCAGGAATCTTCATCCTACATGTGTCTCATGAGCAGATGGATATCTTGAGTTTGCAGAGAATGCATGAAGTCTAAGTGAACCTTTTAGTAGCCGAGTTTGGAGTTAGCTCAGGCCTCTGCAAGACACTCAGCTTCTTACCTAGAGCCCTCTTATCATTGGACTTGTTGGTATTGCATCCCTGCTGACAGCCACAGTTGGGATGACACATGAGCCAGTTTGGTTGATGGCCCTGCTAGGCTGGCTCTCTGCTTCAGGGTTATATCTGAGCTCTCTGCACTGTAATATAAGGCTTAAAAAGAGAATTCTTATCAATTAACTTTTTTTTTTCAAAACTTGTTTGTGTTGACACGTGCTAAAATAGTTGGCCTGTGACCGTGGTATGGCAGATGAATTTAGAAAGGGGAGAAAGGATTATCAGCTTTCTGTTTCCCAGTTAGTATGTGTTTTAAATTTTAACACCCCAGCCCTTAAATTTAAAAACATTAATACTGAATATAAGTGGGAGCCATTGCTTTATCTAACTTTGTCATCAGTTTGCTGTGATTAGATGGCTTAGAAGAAGGGGCTGTTATTTAAGAGTTACTGAATTTCAGGGTAATGTTTCAGTTTTAGCTTTGGGAAGCATTGAATTTGGGCTGTACCCATTTCTGGCCAGATACCAAAGATAAAAATAATGACAGTCTAAGAACTAGCATTTCTGGTGCTCTGAACTTGTTTAAGTGGATTCCCCACATCAGTCAGCAGATTGAGATGATTGTTTGTAGAATTCTATGTTGTTTGTTTTGTTTTGTTTTATTGCAGTAATTGCATGTGAATATTATTTTCATCCTCTTTCTTTTCCCTGCTTAAAATAACTGCTAGCTTCCATGTATGTATAGAGGGGAAGAAATATGAGTGGTTTAGTCTAAAAACTAGCATTTCTGGTGCTCTGAACTTGTTTAAGTGGATTCCCCACATCAGTCAGCAGATTGAGATGATTGTTTGTAGAATTGTATGTTTTTTATTTTGTTTTATTGCAGAAATTGCATGTGAATATTATTTTCATCCTCCTTTTCCCTGCTTAAAATAACTGGAAGCTTCCATGTATGTATAGAGGGGGAAAAAAATGAGTGGTCTAGTTGAGAGGAAAGTACTGTTTGGTCCACGGTGACTGACATGGCAAGATCTAGGATACTGAGTGTTGGTCGCAGAAGGGTGGTGTCTGCGGGAAGGAGTTGACGCCCCTGCCCTTGTGTTGCAGGGGGTGAGCGGCGCGCTGGCCGTGCTGATGAAGGACACCATCAAGCCCAATCTCATGCAGACGTTAGAGGTGAGGAGAGTGGCCCTGCCTCCCAATATTGGTTTGCAGCATTCAGAGCACAGTGCTTGCAAAGGACACTCTTCTTGTGCAGTCAGACCTCTCTTTCTTCTCAGTTGTTCTCACAGTTGTGACTGGAACAGTACAAAAATATCACAGCGGTGGCCTTTGTCTTTTCTCTCTGGAAAGTTTTCTTTCAGACTGCAGTGAAATCCCATACCCCTGGCTATGTGATCCTATTCTGAAGCAGATTGACAGCTGTGCTCATGAGGTCCTCCCTTCTGCAGGGCACTCCAGTGTTTGTTCATGCTGGACCGTTCGCCAACATTGCTCATGGGAATTCCTCCATCATCGCAGACAGGATCGCACTCAAGCTTGTGGGCCCTGAGGGCTTTGTAGGTGGGTGTTGCCACATCATCACTAGAGAGACTGCATTTGTCTTTTAACCTCAGAGCAGTTAGGATGGCATTTTTACAGTTGCTCTTGCCTTTCCTTACAGTGACTGAAGCAGGATTTGGAGCAGACATCGGAATGGAAAAGTTTTTCAACATCAAATGCCGGTATTCCGGCCTCCGCCCTTATGTGGTGGTGCTTGTTGCCACTGTCAGGGCTCTTAAAATGCATGGAGGCGGGCCAACGGTGAGGAGCCAGGGGCGGGAGGGTCTGCTGACCACGGATGTTCTGGAAGCTTGTAGCAAGCTGGATGACTTGTGCCTGTGTCTGCATTAAACTGCTCTTGTCCTCATGATGAATAGGATGTCAAAAGCAAATGATCAGACAGCTCCTGTGCTGGCCGCATTCTTGCGCACAGGCGTGTCATTTTAGGAGGGGCAAAATCAGCTTCGTGGCTGCCTTTCTGAGGAAAATGTCTACTAATATCTAAACTCCTTCAGGGATATGTCCTTGGCTATAGTCACTAAAACTCTTGATATGTTAGCATGTTTCCTGTGAATCTCAATCCCACCTTCCTTCTGAATAGTGACACCAGCAGCTGGCCAGCTCACCTCCCCATGCAGCTGTGGTAGAGTTGGCTCCTGGAGCAGCTCCTGCTGGAAAGAGCCTCTAACAGCTAGCAGGGGGTCAGCAGGGGCTGCATGGGCGGTAAAGGAGCAAGGGTCCACAGGGCTGCCAGAGAGGGGGAAGCATAGGTCAGGCTGGCTTCTCAGCTTCAGCCTGAGCTCTGTTTCCTCCCAAATTCCTCCTGCCTAGAAATTATAAACTTATTCCAGCATTTAACATCTCTTATTTAGCACCAACTTATAAAGACATGGTGTTAAGTTTTCAGAAGTCACTGAAATGAAATCCCTATCCTTCCTCCCCTACTGAATAAAATGTGTTTTTAGTGATACTGACCAGCCTTTGTCCCAATACAGCAGTTCTCAAGTGTTTTGGCTTCAAAATGTCTTTATGTGCTTGGAAATTATTGAAGGCGTATTGAAGGCTTTTTTTTATGTGAGGTGTCATTACTGATACTCAGTATATTAGAAATGAGCACTGAGTTACACGTTACAGGGCAACAGTTTAGGCCTCATGGGCCTCCAGACCATGCTGTGACAGTGCCTCCCCAACACACCCTTGTGTGCCTCTCTGAGCTTCTGCTCATCACTGCCTTGATGTCCCAGGTGCCTGCTGACTCAGGCCATTCCTTTCTCTGGCAGTGTGGGGAAGGCTTGCTTTTCCTTCACATAAGTGGCAGTGTTTTTCTGTCACACCTGCAGCCCACACCCATGGCTTTGCATCTTCCTTCTTTCCTTCCTTCCCCAAACCTTGAGGTCTAAACAGCATTGATGCTGGGCACTGAGCTTGCCCAGCACCAAGAGGGTGCTTTGCACACACAGCTCTGTTGACGGGCCAGACCTGTTGCTCCTATTACCAGGCAGACGGGCACCTACTTCCTGCCCTGCCTCCACGTGGTCTTTCTGAGCTTGCAGCTCTGGTTTTTCCTCCACCATTAGTTACCCACAGTGGGCC
This sequence comes from Dasyprocta punctata, assembly GCA_004363535.1. Taxonomy (NCBI): domain Eukaryota; kingdom Metazoa; phylum Chordata; class Mammalia; order Rodentia; family Dasyproctidae; genus Dasyprocta; species Dasyprocta punctata. The sequence goes on along the minus strand of RJWM01002616.1, from coordinate 74,812 downwards.
ATAGAATCAGCACTTTAACTTCTGCTCCTCCCAGTCTGTACAGCAGGCCTGAGTCACTGGCCAGATTGGGATGCAGGACCCAGCACCTGCACACAGTGAACTCACTGTTCAGCTGTTTGGACACCTAATGGGCACTCTGGTTTTCCCCTCTGGTTGGTGGTGTTCCTTTGCCAAGGTGCGGGTTGGCTCTGTGGAACAGCACATGAAACCAAGGCAGAGCTCACCATGGGCTATGCTGACACACACTCCAGATGTGATTGCAGTGGCTGGCAGCTGCCTTTCCCACACTCACCTTTACTTCTTCCCCCACTGCTGTGCTTTTCACTTGATGAGAACACTGGCCCTGGCTTGCACACGTCCCTTTCCACCTCTGCTCACATAAATCTGTCCCTCCTCACCTCCTTAATTCAGATCTCAGAGGTCTCCTCTGATCAAAGCAGTCCTTGTTTTGTGCTGTATAATTGGCTGTGTATCCTAAGTCCTTAGGGCAGGAAACAACCTGAACCTGCTCTATATCCTCCAGGCATGCAGGCTCCTGCATAATGTGCAGGACAAGCACCACTGAAGCTGAAATCCAATGGTACGAAATACACCTAATTTTGTTGCTTTTCCTTCCAGGTTACTGCTGGATTGCCTCTTCCCAAAGCTTACATAGAAGAGGTAACTTTGATTATTTCTAATTACTTATCCTAGAAAGCGCCACACTGGTATCAGCATTTTTCAGCCTGGCCCGTGCAGAGATGCAGGGAGTATCTGTGACCCAGGGTGGCTCCTGGGAGTGCAGATAGGAAGCAGGGTCAGCAGCTGTCACTGGAGTGCAGTTTTTCTGCCCTTTTGGAGGCTTGTACATTATCAAGCTATACAGGGTCACGGTGCAGGTCTGAATGAAGTGTTTCAGAAGTGGATAGGAAAAGACTGTCGGTGCCTTGAGTCTGCCTGTCGGCTGAGTTATGATTTGCCTTTTATGGTCATCTGTCTGATTCATGCGTAGGAGGGGAATTCACAGTTCTGGCCCTCCTGCCACCCCACAGCCTTTCCTGTATCTAATTACAGTGACTGCCCCAAACCGGCCCAGCTGGTGTCTTCAGTTAAGAAATTCTACTTATTTAAATGATTCTCAGTCTTTCATGTTAATTGGTTTTCATGTGACAAGGGGTAAAGAACTACTACCCTTTAGAAAATCAGATAAATCCTAATTTCAATTTATAGTTTTTAAAGAAAAAAGCATAGTCAAATTTATAATGAATCTTGTTTTCTGTTTATAAGCTACATTTTCTTTGTGAAAGGGCTGTTTTGGGACCCATAGACCAACACTAATACTGATAGGTTTTGTTCATGATCCAGTATATTTGTATATTTTTATAGAAGATGATTATATTTTTATTTTTTAAATACTCAATATTTTGAGGTGAGTTTTGTTGTTGTTGTTGTCTTTTGGCAATGCTGGGAATCAAACATGCCAGGCAAACACTTCACCATTGAGCTGCATCCCTTGGCCCTTAATGGTTTTTTTTGTTTGTTTGGTACCAGGGATCAAACTCACAACCTTGTGCCTGCCAGGCAGGCACTTGCACCACTGAGCTAAATCCCCAACCCTATTTTTTGAGACAGGGTCTCACTATGCAGTTCAGGCTGGCCTTGAACTCATTTTGTAGCCCAGGCTGGTCTTGTACTCACAGTGACCCCTTAATGTATTTTTAAGCTTATAATAATAACATATTCTTTGTAAGAAAAAATAACATTACAAAAATATGTGATTGAAGTTCTTTTAACAATTTGGTGCATATTTTTCAACATTTAATTTGGGGAGGGGGGTACTAGGAATTAAAACCCAGGGCCTTTGCACGAAACTACATCCCAAATCCTATTTATTTATTTATTTATTTTAGGTAGCGGGAATTGAACTCAGGACCCTGAGCTTGCTAGGCAGGTAGTGTGCCAGTGAGCTATATCCCCAGCTTTTTTAATTTTTTACTTGGAGAAGAGGTCTCACTGGATTGCCAAGTTACCCAGGCTGGACTTGAACTTTCAGTCCTCCTACCTCTGCCTCCCAAAGTGCTGGAATAACAGGTGTGCGCCACCATGCCTGATGAAAAAAATTCTTGAATTATATATGTGTTGTTTGTCCAAAACTAGAGTTAATTACAGTCTCTAGTTTTGCAGCTTCAGTGCATTTTTAGACAGACTCCATGTTAACATGGGTTGTTGTAGCTGGGTGTGGTGGTGCACACCTTTAATCCCAGCACTTGGGAGGTTGAGTTAGGTGGAGTGTTGTGAGTTTGGGGCTGGCTAGGGCTACAACGTGAGCAAGGCTGGCCTGAACTACATAGTGTGACCCTGCTTTGAAAAAAATAGGGCCAGGACTTGGGCTCAGTGGCTTAAGTGCCTGCTTGGCAGGCATGAGGTTGTGAGTTTGATCCCTGGTAATGACAACAAAACAAAACAAAACAAAACAAAACAAAACAAAACATAGGTCGTTTTCACTTTGTATAACATCTGCATGATGAGTATTGAGTATGTATCATACTTCCTTGGCTCAGTCCCCTGTTGAAGGTTAAGATTTACAGTTTTCCAGTGCTGGAAGCAGTGATGCAATAAACATACTTGAAAGTTTGTTTCATTAATGGCTTTCTTTTAGATTTGATAGTATTTGGTTCTTGTTCTTTTGTTTTTGGGGTGTTTTTGGGGTCGATCCCAGAACCTTCTACATGCTAGGCAAGTGTTCTAACTTTGAGTTAGACCCCCAGCCTACTATTTAAATTTATTTTCTTATTTTTGTGTCAAGGTCTCACTATTGCCCAGGGTGGTCTCAAGCTCCTAGATGCCAGTGATTCTCCCTCAGCCTCCTAAGTGGTGGGGACTATAGATGTATGCCACTTGGCTAGTATTTAGTTGTTAAAATAGCATTTGTCCTATCAAGAGCCCTAGAGAAGGCTCGTGGTTGAGTTCACTAAAGTCTGTGAAGCAACACTGATTGCTTATGTCTTCTGATGGTTTGTATGGCACCTAGATAACGAATGCTTCTTTGGTGCCAGGCCTGGCACTCAGCTGTCTTTTGTTGGAAGGGTTTGTGCTATGCTGAAGAGAATCTGTATCATTGTACAGCATGAGTACATTAAGTCTATAAGCCCACCGATATGGTACAGGTAGAAGCTACTAATCCCCTTTGACAGCCAAGAAGTTATTGAGACACAGTACAGTGCTGACGAATCAGCAGCTCTGGTTTTCAGGCCGGTAGGAGTGTGAGCACAGCTTTGTTCTGGCGTGTGGGCTGGAGCCACGCCCCATCCTCCATACTGCCCACTCACCTGGACCTTTTCTCTTTCTTGTGGCTCACCTCCTCATCCTAACAGCAAATGTCTGCTGGCTCTAAGAGGCAGTTGCCCTTTGAAGCAAAAGCTATTTTTAAGTCCACTCTCCCTGACCCTATTGGTCTTTCACTGTTGTTTCATAGAACCTGGAGTTGGTTGAAAAGGGCTTCAGCAATTTGAGGAAACAAATTGAAAATGCCCGGATGTTCGGTGTCCCAGTGGTCGTGGCTGTGAATGCATTCAAGTAAGTGTAGAATATAAGAGGAGGGAGGGGCGTGGGAAGCACTTGGAAAATACTGTGGAGCCGTTGGGGCTGCTGCTGTTGGTTCTGGCCTTTGGGGTGACCCATGATGCATGTCACAGCCACCTCACCTGCTCCCTGCCCAGAAGTCAGGTTGGGTCCCCTGGGCCCCTTCTCCACCAGGCAAAGTGAATAACACACAAGCTTGGGATTAAAGGCCTTTTTTGGTCTCATGAGGCCTTTTGTGCTGACAGAAGATCACAGTCTACAGTGTTCATTATCTCACCACATGTGATGGGATGTTGTCTTGACAGTGTTCAGCTCGTTGAGCTGGAAGTGTTCCTGGGAGAACTTATGTGGGTTGTTTGGCATCATAGTACTGGTCTGGGTTTTGCTATAGTGGCCTCACCACAGTGGATGAGAGAGAAAATTTTTAAAAGCCCAATGGTGTGCCAGGAAGGTTCCAAGAACATCATGTGTGCTTATTATTTAAACCTCATGCATCCCATTGAAAAGTGCTATGATTATTTCCATTTTACCTATGTGGAAATTGAGGCACATAGAGGTTAACTAACTGACCCCCATCGCCCAGTTGGGTATTGTGGGCTGAGATTCAAAGCCAGGCAGTATTACTTGATTTATGTCCATTCATCAGTGGGAAACTCACGGCTTTTCATGGCATGAAGAAGAAATGCCCTTCCCTCCCCAGCCATCTTACGTGCTTTAACATAAAGCTCTGCCTTTGCAGGACAGACACAGAGGCTGAGCTGGACCTCATCAGCCACCTTGCGAGAGACCACGGGGCTTTTGACGCCGTGAAGTGCACTCACTGGGCGGAAGGGGGTAAGGGTGCCTTGGCCCTGGCTCGGGCTGTCCAGAGAGCTGCACAGGCACCCAGCAGCTTCCAGCTCCTTTATGACCTCGAGGTGGGTTACTTGCTGTATTGGAGTGGGTGCGGAGTTCCTGTATGGCCACCTTTGAGGAGCCCCATGTTTGGCAGCTTCAGCCTTGTAGTTTGGATCCCTTATGGGCAAGTTACACGACCACAACCTGACTCAGCTCTGGACAGCTGTATCAGGAATGCAAGTTGCTGCTTACCTCCAGGGTAGAGGACCAGGCAGGAGTAGCTAGGGAAGCCGTTCACATCTTAACTCTGAAAAGGTTCCTACTACAAGTTCTTTTGCGGGCAGAAGGGAGGGCTATGTGTAGCACCCCTTTAATCTAAGGCACTAACATTGCAAATTGGCAAGTAGATCACACTCAGAGAAGTTTTCTGTTTTCTTCTCAGTAAAAGAGCAGGGGAGTGTGCTCCCAGGTTCACGTCCAGATACCTGGAACCTGCCTAAAGTGCAGCGAATCCCCGAGGTGCAAAATCAGAGCACCTCAGCAGGCGTCACTGTTTTTTCCATCACTGTTTAAAGTAAATTACATCTGTCCCAACAAAAGCACTGTTTATTCTATGACACAGTAAAGTTAGTTCAGAAAAAGCATGGTCGGATTATGCGGTTGATTTTGTTTTCAGTTCTCTGTCCGATGTATTTCATCTGTGATGGACATTAAGTAGTCTGTCTATAAAATCAGAAAACTTTGTTAGGAACTTGGGATGAATGTTGTGGTTAATTAATTATACTTGTATTCTTTTTTTGGTACCGGGGATCGAACTCATGACATTGCGCTTACCAGGCAAGCGCTTGAGCTGCTGAGCTAAATCCTTGGCCATACTTGTATTCTTTAAGCTAGTTTTTACCTTGGTTTTTACAGGATGATCATAGAGTTTGGAAAAGAGCCATTAAAAAATGGAAGGAAGAAATCCTATTACTATAGGGTTTTAAGGTTGTCTCATTCCTTTTTGGTCCTTGCAGATGAAGTACACTGACAGTTAATAAACATTCTTCCATTGACAGTAACATTCTTCTTTTGAGCTTTGATTTTATAGCTGGGCTTGAAAATCTGTTCAGTCAGTCATCTTTCTAGAAAATGCCAGAAACACAGATACCCCCACCCCCTTGTAGGCACTCCCTGCAGGGCCCGCTCCTCCAAGGTGAGCCAGATACCTGGAAGAAGGTGGGAAGTGGTGACAAGGACTTTATGACCCTTTCCTACTTGGAGCTTTGCTCTGGTATGACAGACAGGAAGCTGCCACTTTTTGTCTTGTTCAGCATCTGCTAGTCTTAAGTCACCCCTCAACCAAAGTGCTTATGCTTTGGAAGTTCTGAATGTGCCCTAGCAACTAATAAGCTCCAGTGATAAGATGCATGTGAAAGCAGTCTGTTGTGTCTTTATAAAACCATTCTTGAATATTCACTTTATTCATATCCATTATTCAGAGCTCTTCTATAAATGATTACTGTTTAGTTAGAAACAATTTTTATTTTTATAGACTATTGCTCCTTTTAAAAAACAAGAGTTGAGCTGAGCACGATGGCTCATGCTTACAGTCCCAGCACTTGGGAGGCAGAGGCAGGAGGATCACTATGAGTTTAATGCCAGCCTGGTTGCAAAGTGAGCTCCAGAATAGCCTGAGCAATATAGCAATGCCCTGTCTCAAAAAACAAAACAAAACAAAACAAAAATCTTGTCCAATATAGTCTTTTAAACTTTAGTTGCTAGCAGTAGAAAGCCAGGTATATTGACTAATTTTATATGTTTATATATGTGTGCATTTATATACATCTTACCTCTATATATATCTTTATAGATAGACACTAACTGCCCTTAGGGGCTTTTTTTACTTACCAAGTTTGGAGCTTGACGTCAAAATGTTTTTAACCCAGTAAACCTCAGACTGTTTCCATATGTATATAGAAAACACGTTATGGCCCTTTGGAAAACACTTTGTCCCCACCTGGGACGGGGCCACATCCTGGTTCAGCACTCTCACGTTCATCCAGTGATGGTTTCCCCTCTCTTTTTGGTGTATTAGCTCCCTGTTGAGGATAAAATCAGGATCATCGCGCAGAAGATCTATGGAGCGGATGACATTGAGTTGCTCCCTGAAGCTCAGCACAAAGTTGAAGTCTATACAAAGCAGGTAGATCCTTGCTTACTTTGTTCTTTCATCCCTTCGCAAAGCTCGGCTCTGCCCGGCACCAGCTGCATTGCTTTTCTGGTGGCAGCCTGCTCCCCTCCAACTTACTGGGCTTGGATGAAGTGGATGAGTCCCTAATTCTGTCTACCCACAGATGATATATGAATATGCAGAAAAGCCATGAGGAGATAGGGGATGTCTTAACTAAAATACTCAGAACTTCTCCAGTTTTATTCTCACATCTACTAAGGTGGAGGATAGTGAGGTGGTGGCTGATATTTATTTGGTAACTGTTTCAGATAAATCAGAGCACTTCTATAATCACATCTTACTGCATCCTCAGCTTTTCATTTGTCCTCCCTGTCCCCTTTTCCCCCCAGGGCTTTGGGAATCTCCCCATCTGCATGGCCAAGACACATTTGTCCTTGTCTCACGACCCAGAGCAAAAAGGTGTGCCTACAGGCTTCGTCCTGCCCATTCGTGACGTCCGTGCCAGCGTTGGTGCTGGTTTTCTGTACCCTTTGGTAGGAACGGTAAGTAAGGCTGCAAGAGAGGAGCCTTCCCTTCTGTGTGTCCCATCTGATGTGGATTGCTGAGGGGAAGTTGGAGTTAGGCCTATTATGATGAATCCTTTTGCTGTGAACCATACTGGTATCAATTCAAATGTAATGCTGTGAGTACTTCTGAGGAAAACACTCTGTTCCCCAGGGGCAGTTTGCTCTTGGTTGAATCTAGGATGGGCACCATTGACAGTTGGATTAGCTCCTGTATACAGCCAGCTCTCCGTGTCTTTGGGGTTTGCATCCATAGAGTCAGTCATCTGCAGATGGAAAATGTTTAGAAAAGGAAGTTGTGTCTGTACTGAGCATGTACAGAATTTTCCTAATATTTATTCCCTAAATAACACAACTGCTTATATAACACATACATCATACTAGATATACTATAAATTATCTAGAGGTAATTTAAAGTACACAGGTGGATGTGTGTAGGTTATATACAAATATTATACCGTCTTCAATATGGGGCTTGAACATCCACAGATTTTGCAATTCACTGGGTTCTAAGAACCAACTTTGGATGTAACTCAGCCCTGCTCATGGCCCTACAAGCTAAGGACAGAGGTTCTAGTGTCTAGGTCAAGGGTCTTACTGACAGGCTTAGAGCTGAAACCTGAAATTTAGGAGTTCACTGTTTTTTGGGATTGTTTTTGTTTTTGTTTTTGTGCTACTGGGGCTGAGACTTGGGACCTTGCACTCGCCAGGCAGGTGCTATGCCACTGAGCCATGTCTCTAGCCCAGATGTTACTGTTTTTGAAGATAGAATTTTCCTGTGAAAATGAAAACGAATGATGTGTATATGAAAAGTGTGTTTGCTTATTAACAATTAAAGGTGAATGAGTTACCCAGTGCTTTCTTACAGGTTGCATTAAGGGAGGAAAATTACTAATCATTGTTTGGATTAACATTGTCCTAAGGTTAACATGGCTCTTGTGCCCAGTTTTCCCCTTAGATCTACTCACTATGCTATATCTACAGATTTCACTTACATACGATACACAATTGAAATACTCAACTAAATAAGCACAGTGAAAAAGGGCTAAGAGGATGCAGCTCAGTGCAAAAGCTCTAGTTCAATCGCCACTACTTCAAGGGAAAAAGAAGTGGTAGGAGTGACACTGTGCAGTTGGAAGTGTGTGATGTTGGAACCCAGTTCAGCTTTCCCTCTGCCGGCTTTGGCCTTGCACGCAGTGTGAAAGGCCTGAGCCCTGCTGCCGCAGCTGGCAACACAGATGGCATCATCGTGGAAAGGCAGTGGCCCAGGCCACTCCTGAAGCAGAGGCTCAGCCTTGTTAGGACATCCATTGGTCTGGAATTTGTAGAAATTCCCTTCTGGTGGGAATGTTAAACCATCTCTCCACCGCCTTGACTCCTGAAGAAACACATTCTTCCGGGAGAAACTGTCAGCAGCTGCCAGCTGGAAGAGCAGGGGGCGCACTCTTTTGTTATTTTCCATGTGTGGATGCCTTGGGTGACCAGAGAGGTAGATGCAGAGCCAGAAGTGGTCAGGCCGGCTCGCCTCGGCCTGCGGTTCACAGAGACAGCCTCCCCAACTCGGGATGCTCACTGAGAGCGAGTCTTCATCAGAGGCCTTCGACTTCAACTTGGACCCAGACTTTTCCACATGCAATCCAATGATGCTGTCATTCTTAATAATTTAACACCTAGTTGCTGCTGGGGCCTCAGCAGAGCCAGGGTATTTGAATACTGATATATTAATTAAAAAAATACTTGCTTCTATGAAGAGTTTTATTCAGTATCTAGGGGGTGTGTGTGTGTGTGTGTGTGTGTGTGTGTGTGTATGCACACATACGCACACATCTTTTTTTTTTTTTTTTCCTGATTATAAATAGCCAGTGTTTGGGACTGGGGGGGATCCTCTTTAGGAAAGAGTAAAAATACTTCATAACCCTACACTTTGCTGTTTTAGGAACCATCTTGAGTTTTCTGCCAGTGTGCACTGCATGTCTGCATCGCCAGGCAAATGGCTTTTTCCTTTATAATCCATCTGCTAGGTTTTTCTGCTAGGTTTGAAGACCAGAGCTTTCCTCTCCCCTACTTGTCCCCACACCCAGCACTTCCTTATCTCTTACAAAATACAGGAATAGAAGCCGGTTGTCACATCCCTATAGCACTTGTCGAGAGTAGTGACAGGTTCCTTGATGTCAGAGTTCGGTTTCTGATGTACCAATGTTTTGTGTTACAGAAGGTGACTCATCTTTTTTTAATGACATTTTTATAGTTAAGTTTTAGAAGTTCAGCCGAAGCTGTTTTCCTGTCTAGGTGTGGTTTGGAATTTGTGTGTATTCATTATTATAGGGCATTGTTACAAATAAAAATACCTAAGTTTTCATTTACAAGCCATAGGAATTTGCATCTAAGCAGATATTTGTCAAAGCCAAGTCTTCAGAAAAGAAGCAAGTATAAATACAGTTTATCTAGAAATGCCTTGGGCCAAGGTAAAGGATGTGAATTTGTAATGTCACATTGCTGGGCCAAGGTAAAGGATGTGAATTTGTAATGCCACATTGCTGAAGCAAAAATCCCATGGGCACCTCAGCCTCCCTGGCTGCTGCCACTCCTTAATGACATTCATTGACACAGAAGGCAAGAGTGATGCCTGGCATTGGTTTGTAGGACCTAAGGGTTTTCCTTTGAGTTCATAATACGATAAGTGAATGGATTTTTAATATATAACAAGAAATGCGCCCACTTTATTGACAACTACAAAATGGTGTTCTCTCTTTGACAGAAGGGAAGGTGGACAAAAGATCACTCTTAAGTTTATTTTTATGTTGTGTACGTGTGTGGGTTTTTGTTGTTGTTTGTTTGTTTTTTTGAGACAGGGTCTCACTATGCAGTTCAGGCTGACCTTGAACTCACTTTATACCCCAGGCAGGTCTCTAACTTTCAATGATCCTCCTGCCTTAGTGTCCCAAGTGCTGGGATTATAGGTGTGCACCACCATGCCTACCTTCTAAATTCATTTTCAGTGCCGTTTTACATCCTAGATGAGCACGATGCCTGGACTTCCTACCCGGCCCTGCTTTTATGATATTGATTTAGATCCTGAAACTGAACAGGTGAATGGACTATTTTAAACAGGTAAGTTGTTACTGGGAAAGAGGTTTTTCCTTCTGTACTATGTTTGTGAATTATAGGGTTCCAACAGTAGCTATAAAAATTCAGATTCTAATGCTCTCAAAACATTTCTGACTTCACTAAGGGAGGGAGTTAACAGTGAGAGTGAATGAAATATTTCCTTTTTCCACCACATCTTTGGAAGAAAAGCAGGGCTTGTCACAGGTTGGCAGTGCAGAGGAGAAAGCTGCTGTTGATCCATAGAGCCAGGGGGGCATCTACAGAACCCCAAGAGTTGGGTTTCAGAGTCAGTGAGTGGCACACTGGAGGCTGGAACAGCTAGAGGGTTGTAGAGACAGTTATTAAGGCAAAAGGTGAACAAATGTCCCAGAAAAGAGAAGGTAATAGGACCAATCTAGAGGTCCTAAGTGAAAGGGCCCCACACACTGACTGCAGTGAATGAGACATCCTTAGGCACATCCAAATGAAATTTCAAAAACATCAAACATGAAAATTCTAAACATCCTTCTCCAAAGAAGAAAAAATAAAATGGCTTGCATATGCAAAAGTGAGAATTAGACCGAACAGCTATCTTCTCAACAATGAAAGGTGTTGGACACTGGGAAACATCCTGCACATTCAGGAAATGTAACCTGCAACCTGCGTTTATTCCTGGCCAAATTTATCAGTATGTTTTTAAGCATGCGAAGGTTTGCCACCCCCACATCTCTTCTAGGAAACTGTTTAACAGTGTACTATAGCAAAATAAAAACTTAGGTCCAAAAAAAAAAAGAAGATGTGGGCCTTTGGAAACTGAATCCTGATTTGGACAGTAATGAAGGAGAGTTCTGACAGCTGTGCAAATGTCCTAGAATTGCCGGGCATGGTGGCGCACACCTTTAATCCCAGCACTCGGGAGGCTGAGGTAGGAGGAGTGTTGTGAGTTTGAGGCCAGCTTGGCCTACAGCGCAAGTGCAAGGCCGGCCTGAACTACACAGTGCAATCCTGCCTCAAAAAACTAGGGCCGGGGAGTTCAGCTCAGTGACTTAAGTGCCTGCCTTGGCAGGTGCGAGGTTGTGAGTTTGATCCCTGGTGCCGCAAAAAAAAAAAAAAAAAGTCCTAGAATTACAAATCCAACATGCAACAAGGAGAGGGAGGGCTGGATTACGACTAGGAAGATAGGAACGACAGGGCTACCAAATGGCAGTACAGAACAAAAGCTCGTGTGCTATGTGAGAAGGTAAAGGTCCAGATGAAGCAGAATGTTGAAGCCATTTGAGCCATGGTGAGGATGGGAGGCAGAGAGACTTTGAGATTAATGCCAAGGATACAGTGTTCTTCAAGAGGGCATCTGTGTTACTGGAATTGCAGTCCTGGCTCACTGCTGAAGATCAGTCCTGCTCTGATCTTGAACAGTAGCTCCGTAGCCTTTGGGTAAATGCCATGCGTTGTTGTCAAGTCCATTTTTGGACCTGTGCTGGGAAAGGATGTAAATGTTAACAGCTTCAGCAGTGTGAGCTGAGAATGATGCAGTTTGGAAAAGAAGAAGAAACACTTCCGCACTTAGAGAAAACATGTATTTCTTTGCTTTTCTTTCCAGATCATCTATCCTGGAAAAACTACTTTGGCCAGACTTCGCTGAGATCCACTGTGAGTTAGGAAGCATGGGAAGTTCAGCAAAGTTGGACATTGCCCCAGACCTGTATCTTCTGAAATCAATAGTGGGGCTCACTGCAGAAACCTTTCTTTAGTCTTGGTTCTGATGATCATGTATAAGTTAACATAAATCATGCAGATGTTTATTTACTTTAGTGAAGTTCCACAGAATAAAAGGAAATAATTTTGCTATCTTGCTGTTGAACTACCAGTTGTATTACTGATCGGCTGTGCTGCATTATCGCTGCCATTCTGTGTGGTCCCATTTGTCAGGCAGCCCCCTGAAGTTTAGAAGCAACTTGCTCTATGTAGTTTATGATGTGTTGTGTTCAGGGAACATGCGTATGGCCTTGTGTATTTTTGGAGGACACACAGTTTAGGAGACCTGAGAGGGTCGGGGAGTGGGGTATGGAGGAGGACTTGCCTTTTTATTTTGTACGTTTTCTATACTGTTGACACACCCCTCCCCAGAAGTATTGCATATACAAGATTTGTGCTGAACCTTCTTAGAACTCTCATTTCTGTAGTCTTAAAGTCCATGAGAAGGATGTGCATAGCATTAGCAAGTGCCAGGGCTTTACATCTCCCTCCAGAACGTTTGTGGTTTTTCCTAAAATAGCCCCACTTTTTTTCCTGTTCTACCCTCCCTTCTAGGTTCTCTCTGTTGTTCCTCCCTTCCCCACTCATCTTTGTGCTGTGGGCCCTCTTAGCAAATGTCGAATTGCTGCCGCCATCCATGCTGAACTCTGCTGGGGGGCAGAGCTGCCTTGGCTTCTCCAGGGGCCACCATTTCACTCCGTTTAGCCCCACAGGCTCCCATCAGTGTTGTAACCCAGTCAGGTTTGCAGTAGTAAGAGATGATGGCAGTCCTATGCATGGTGTGCAGGGAGTGCTCTCGGCCCCGCCTCTGCCTCCACCTGGGCACCAGGGAAGCAGGCACTGCTGGTGCCGCCTCATGAGGGCAGCGGTGATGGGTAGCTTTGTACAGTGCCTGGTACGCTGTGAGCACTCAGTTGCATGGTCTGTATTCCAAGGTATCCTTCAGGTCCTATTTGCAGACAGTTCATTGTTTCTGATGGGTTTTTTAAATAGCCTGTAAAACTTCATCTGGAGTGGGACTCACTGAGAGTTCAGTTTGTGAACAATGGGAGGAAGGAAGCAGACTTGCCAGGCATGGCGACTTAAAAGATTATTGTAACACAGGCTTCCTCCCTACAAGGAGTTAAATCCTTAGCACTGGTTGGGATAGTGAACACAATTGCAGAGGGTAGATGGAGATTTATATGCCAGGGATTATAAGTAAAGCCCCGATACAATAAATAATCCAAATTGTTTTTTTCCATTGTTGCTTGGAACGAAAGGACCATAAAACATGCCTGCCGTAAAAATTCGTGGTACAACTTGCTTTTTCTACTTAGCAGTATATCTTAGAGATCTTACTTCCTCAGCAGTTTGAAATCTACCTAGCTTCTTATGGCTGTGTGGTACAAAACAGTCCTCTGTTCTCAGCTGGCAGACACTTATAATTGTTTCATAGTTTTTTTTTGTTCTTGTTTTTATTTTTTGTGGCACCGGGGATCAAACTCACAACCTCACGCCTGTCAGGCAGGCACATAAGCCACTGAGCCAAACTCCCAGCCCTAGTTTTTTGAGGTAGGGTCTCACTATGTAGTTCAGCATAGTTTTTGTTATTATAAATAATGTAAGGGCTGGAGATATAGCTCAGCGGCACAGCACCTGTTTGGCAAGTGTGAGGTTGAGTTCAATTACCGGTACCAAAAAAAAAAAAAAAAATAGTAATAATAATAATAATGTAGCAGTGTATAAATCAGACCTGGTGGTATATGCCTGTGGTCATAGCACTTAGGAAGCTGAGGCAAGAGAATCTTGAGTTGGAGGTCAGCCTGAGCTACATGGGGAGATTGTGTCTCAAAAAAAATAAACAAGTAACAGTGTAGCAGTGAATACACTAGAAGTGTGTCTACATCTTGTGTGAAAGCATCTATAAGATAAGTTCCTAGTAATGGTATTGTTCAGAGGGTGACCTCTGGCTTCAAGGTGAGAGCTGATGTTTGGTATAGAGAGAAACTATAATAGAACAGATCTTTAAATAAGGTTTCTATTCCCAATTTTCAGAAAGGCAGATGACCACCAGCGCCTGCAGCATAAACTTGCCAGCTTCTGCTCTTTCCCTTGGATGGTCTCAGCTCCTCCAAGAAGGCATGAAAGGTGGTGATCTGTGCCACATTCCATCCCTCTAGGAAAGGTAGACAAAGGTGTAAGGAGAGGAAGAAGAAACAGAGAGGTTAGGAAGGTGCAGAACAATCCCAGTGCATGGGTTTTGTGCATGGGACTTGATTCTTCAATCTTTGATAAGGAAAATGTGTCACATGTACACGCTTACAAATGTTCTTTCCAGTGACACAGCATAAGCAGCAGAGTAACTGCCGGCGAAGTGAAAGCTCATGTTCAGAGACCCACAGGAATATTCGTGCTCGGAGTGCCTGTCAGTGTCACCAGAAAAGGTGCAGTGCCTTTGTCTTGGAGCCGAGAGTCCCTCTGTATCACTGGCTCCCTATGCGTGTTTGTACCCTTCTCTGGGCTATTCATGCCTTCCCACCCAGATTAGGGTTTTGTGTGTGTGTGTGTGGTGAGGGCCAAACCTAGGGCCTTGAACTGTGTAGCCAAGCTAAGTCCCCAACCCCTGAGGTTACTCATATTGCTGATAAACAGCCTGTGCCTTCTCTGTTCTGTACCTCTGAGGCTGTCACCGCATCGACGCTGTGTATACACTCTTAATTCACAAGTGACAGCAGCAATGATGAGCTGCCAAGTAAAGCAGATTGCAACCGAACTGCTGCTGGGTTTGTGCTGGCTCAGATCAAAGCACCAGAGAACTGGAGCCATCGGTTAACTTCATGGTGTGTCAGAGGAAGGAGTTGGAGGCCTTAGTCTCCAAAAGTCTCTGCAATGTAAGAGTCAGGAACAAGGAGTTATGAACCATTTTTAGTAGCTGCAGGCCTGGGCTGTGGGTGGACAGGGACCAGGATGGGAGAAATCATGACCAATTGTTCACATAAATACATAACCTATTTTATTGGCAAACTAGCTAGTGATACTAGCAAAACAAGCTGTAAGGATAGTTTCTTGTCAGATTGGGGAGACATTTATAGCTGTTTCCTATTGTATAATGCAAAGCTACTAATGGAATAGTAGTGATACGGGTGATAGCTTCAACAGTCTTAACTGTCACTTAATGCGTTCAGGGGTGACAGGTTTCTTTCATGCATGAGGTACTGGATATATTTTTTAAAAACATCCATCCTAAAGAAAAACCACAGTGCAGTATTTTATTTATAGTACTATACTCTGCCTCTGTGTGTGTGTGTGTGTGTGTGTGGTGGAGACTGGGATGAGTTATTTGTAATATACCACAAAGAAATGTTTTAATTTGCCCTTCAAATATAAGGTAAATTCATGACTTACCTCAAATTTGCCTTTTGGCTCCTTCCCTCTTCCCCCCTCAAGAAAAGCATACTAAGATTAAGATCTAAGTCATTAAAGTGACCTTTGCTATCTCAACCTGCATCTCCTTATGCTTTCTAATAAGGTAGCTGTTCTGCCGTCTACAGCTAGATAAGCTCATCTTATTTTTCGCTTACAACTGCTGTAAACTCCCAGATCTGCTGGGTTTGGGAGACCCTAGGGTTTGAGAGTGAGTAATAACATCTCAGTTGCTTATTCATGGCATGGATTTCTGGGCTTGTTCAAAGTTCACAGTGGTAGAAGTAGGGTTAGCAACCCATATGGGGATATATAGGTGATTTTTGCTGACCTGAGCTTGCTGGATGAGCAAAGCTGAATTGAAGTCCCCCCATACACACACCCGGTTCTAGGGGTTAAAGCAGGGCTTTCCCACTGAGCTTCAGCACGAGCCCTTTTTTATTTTGAGGCAGGCTCTTATGAAGTTGCCCAGGCTGGCTCAAACTTGCAATCCTCTCCTCAGCCTCTCAGAATATTGGGATTACAGGTGTACACCATCAGATGGGCTTGAATTCTTGCTTTTGTAGGGAGAATGAGGGGTGGCTTTTTTGAGACAGGGTCTTGTTATGTAATTCAGGCTGCCTTGAACTCACTTATGTAGCCCAGGCTGCCCTTAAATTCACAGTGACCCTCCTGCCTCAGTCTCCCAAGTGCTGGAATTTAGAGTGCCACCATGCCCAGCCCTTGAATTGATAGTTAAAACTAAAGTGAGTCCTGTTTTACAGCTCTTGTCTCTTGATTTTCATCTGTAAGTTTAAGATCTTGACAACTGGGATTCAGCTTGGTGGAATTTTTTTTTAGTAAGTCTTGGTGGAATAAGTGAAGAATTTTGCAAAGGTAGCATGTCTTCCTAGAAAAATAACCAAAATTGGATACGAGGGATTGACCCTCCCGCTAAGGAAAGGGGAGGAGTGCAGCTGTTTCCTCAACAGTTCTTCCACCTCACTTAAGGCTTCAACAGGCAGCAGGGCTGGGAAGGGCAGAGGAGCCTGGGATTACTTGGTAGGGAGGTTTTGATACCAGGAATCAAACTTAGGACCTTGCACTTGCCAGGCAGACACTGTGCCGCTGAGCTGTATCCCAGGCCTCAGGAGCCTGGGATTGTGATGAACCTTGCTGGACTTCGAGGTTGGAGCTCCTGGGGGCGCCCCCAGGGCACCGAGGTCTCATAGCAACCCTTGGCATTGGGCGGACGTGTGCTTTAAGTGGACAGGTGAATGCTGTTGCTTTTCACCATGGCTGGCACCGTGTAGATAAAGGTTCTGAAAAATGCACGGGGAAAACGACTCAGCCCGCCAGGCCGGAGACGCGAGGTACCTGAGTGCTTTGCTCTAGGCTGGTCTGGAAGCGCCCTCTCCTGTTCTCTACCCCCGCGTAAAGGACAGGTTAAGCAAACGCTTAGCAATGTCCTAAAGGGGAACACGGGCAACTTGTAAGCTGCTGCCTCAATTTATTTTTGGAAATCTGTAACAAAAGGGGAATGGGGCTGCATCCGGTACCCTTTCTCACCCTGTCGGCTCGGATGCCGCTGCTCCTGCAGACCACGGATTGCCCGCGCGTCGTCTCTATCTCCTGCGAACCGGGATCATCCGAAAACCTACTCCTGACAAAGTTTTGTTTCTGTTCCGATTCGCACACGCAATTTTCTCTCCAGAGGCCATCTCATTTCTCTACGCAGTTTTGAGTCCCAGGCCCCCTCCCCATCTTCCGGCTCTGCTCTCGGTGGACGCTCTGCCACTGCGTGCCCCATGAGATTCTGCGCCGTGAATCCGGGTGGGCCGGGACCCCTGCCGCCCCACGGGCCGCCTCCCCCCGCACGCGGTAGCCGGTGGGTCCCACGACCCCCCACCCGATCCGCACCCGGACCGCCCCGCCCCACTCCACCGCCCCCGGGCCCGAGCCCCGCCTCGCCGCTCCACTCAGCGCATTGGCGCCGCAGGCTGTCGGTCTCCGCGCTCGGGGAGGGGGCACCGCCGGCTGCGGTCCCTCTGCAGAGGGCTCCTAGCTGCCCGGCGCGGTGAGGAGCGAGGCACCCGGACCTCGAGAACAGGGTCGGCAGGGGACCCCGCTGCTCTTGGTGAGTGAAAGCAGAGGCGGCTGCGGGGTGGGTCCGGCACAGTGTCCAGCCCGCAGATCTGGGCGGGAAACGCCCGGGACCCCGGACTCCGGGTCCATTTACCCACCTGGTGTTACCTCCTGTCCTGGAGCAGAGGTTCTGGGGAGTTTTTTCCTTGTTTGCTCTTTTTTGGGAAAGATGGTTTTTAGGTTCGTGGCCGTTATAATTTTGCATATAGCTTGAGGCTAGATTCTCGGTTCCACGCCCCCGGCATTTTCCTTTTCGAGTACTTTATCCCTGAGAGGGGCATGGAGCCAGAGGGAGAGATTGCTTCCTCCAGGAGAAAGCTCCTGGTTCTTATCTGGTGCTGGGAGAGTCAATGCTTTCTGCGGGTGATGGTGGCTCTTCGCTGTTATAGGGAAAAACGGGAGGTGATGGCTTGTGTGGCCTGACACATGACATTCTGCCAGGAAAGGACAGCAGGGACTTGAAGGTTTCCTGAGGCAATAAAGCTACCTTGCAGGATAAGGGCGCATTTTGTCATTTGCAGTCTAAGATTCTGCCAAGAATTCTGTCTACAGGCTGCGTTCTCCCTGCCTCAGCCAGCTTCCTTCTGTGGGGATCTGCTTTACTTCTGCAGCATGGTACAGATTCCAGCGAGCTTCTGGAGCAACTGTCTCTGCACAGTTGAAGTTTGTTTTAAATGCTGCCTTCTTAAACACGACCCAGTCTCGTGCCGTGTCACTGATCCAACCTCTGCTTAATACAAAGTCAGACACCGAGGGCTCCAAAAGACGAGGAATCAAAGCTCGGTGCTTGTTGAAGCGTTCTGTGTGAGAGACGCTGTAAGATGTTATTTTTGCTCTGTCGGTGTTCTAGAATGACTATCTTTGTGATAGAGGCATGAAGTATGCAATGCTCAACCTGAAAAAAATTTCCTTAGTTCGTTCATAAGCTGAATTTTTCAGGGTTTGTTTTTTCTACTGCTCATGGAGTTAAGGGCTACCCATATGGAATAGTGAAGACTTTACATGCAAATATTATGAGGGAAGACTCCCTTTGCCTATTTTAGGACATCTACCAACTAAAATTCAGAGGATTTTTGTTAGATAATTACTTCATATCTCTATTCTTTGGTGCGGCATACTAGTTTGTAAGTTAATTTTTAAATACACCTTTTTACCTACATATAACTAATTAGTTTGCCAGATGCATAGCTTGCCAATTTATATTTGGCTTTTATATTAGAGAATCAAAGAAATAAAGGTTGGTTTTAAAACAGCAAGAACTTGCTGGACATGGTGGCACATGCCTGTAATCCCAGCACTTGGGAGGCTGGGGTAGGAAGATTGCTTTGAGTCTGAGGCCACCCTGGGCTACAAAGTGAGTTCAAGGCCAGCCTGAACTGCATATCAAAACCCTGTCCCAAAAAGATAATAAATACTGTAGATTTAAGCCCCAGTCCTATTAGAAAAAAAAAATTAAAGAATTAAAATTTTTTTACACTAATGAATCTATTGCATATTAATTAGCATGTCCAAAGAGTTCATTTTTTGATGAAATTCTTTCTTGTTATTTGTTGAGACAGGGTCTCATGATGTGGTCTAGGCTGGCCTTGAACTATGTAGCCCAAGCTAACCTCACTGTGGTCCTCCTGCTTCAGCGTTCTGAGTGCTAGGATTACAGGCATGTACCATCAGCCCAGCTCTTATGAAACTTTTTTTTTTTTGTCTTTTTGAGACAGGGTCTCACAATACAGTTCAGCCTGGCCTTTAGCTCACTTTGTAGCCCAGGCTGGTCTCAAACTCACAGTGATCCTCCTGCCTCAGCTTCCTGAATGTTGGGATTACAGGTGTGTGCCACGATGCCCAACTTATGATAAAATTCTTAAAGCCCAGTTTTAGAGCACAGGCTTCAAAACAGGCAGTCTTGGGCAGTTTTGTAATCTCAGGCAAGCTACTTCATTTAGAGATGGAGGTACCACCACCTACTCACTTTGTGATATTTTGGGTTGGCTAGAGATGTATGTAAATGTGCTTAGCCTGCCTGAAACACAACAGTTGCTCCATAAATGTCCGCTAATATCAATAACTCACTGATCTCCAACTGTGTGCACAGTATAGTGGAAAGGTATGAACAGCAGCTAAATGTCAGAAGTACACAACTAATTTAAGCACAGAATGACAGTAATGTTAGAACTTCCTAAGAGGATGTATGAAAAGTAGCACTTCCTTCAGGGAACCTACATTTTTAGAAGAGAAACCTTATGATACAATGGAAGAAACCAGAGAGTAAAAATCTCTAGTTTCTATCTCTGGCTAGGACCTTATCAGGTAGTATGGCTTTTGGCAGGCCAGTTGACCCCCCATGGAGTTCAATTTTATCATCCAGCTGGACTGAATGATCTCAATGTCTAAAGCACTTTGGAACTTCAATTTTTTTTTTTTTTTTGAGATAGGGTCTCGAAATGCAGTTTAGACTGGCCTTGAACTCGCTATGTAGCCCAGGCTGGCCTTGAACTCACTTCAGTCCTCCTGCCCGAGTCTCCCAAGTGCTAGGATTATAGTCATGTGTCACCACTTGTAGCCTGTAGCTTCAAAATTCTTAACTGTACATGTGAAAACTGCATTAGCTTGTTTAACAGCCTGCATTTCATTTTGTTGTTATTGTTTGCTAAACTTGCAATTTTGGGTCATAAATAATCCATAAAAATAGCACAGCTAAATAATTGGTAATATCAGATCTGCAGAGTAATCCAAAATGAAATTTTAACAAAAAGAATAAAACAAAATATATTTACATTGAAATCTTTTTGACAGTTGACAGCACAAAAAGTAGACCCCAATTTTATTCTCCAGTCACTTGAGTAAGTTATATGGAAAATATATCTGGTAAAAAATCTCCATTCAGGGAAAAAAAAAAGTCTCCATTCAACTGAAATGGTCTCTTTAAAAATAATAGGCTCACTGTGAAATAAAATACCATTTTCTTTTCTCTTATCAGGTTGATCGTTAAGGAAACAAAAATGTATGCAGTAAAGAGTTTTCATGAAGAAATTAAAGAGAAAAGGTTAAAGCTATAGAGAAACTAGGTATTTGTGTACTGGAGAAAGCATCTAAAACAACGGAATAGAGTAAGGTGAAAGAAATGAATACACCTGGAAAATTTTTTTTAACTGAGTCATCATAGTTTTGTCTACCTTCTAGAAGGATGCCACAGGAAAAAGGGAATACAGTTTTCTAGAGAATAAAAGAGTGTAGTGTAAAAATGGAGGCCACAGTTTCTGAAATTCAAGTAGAAAATAAGGACGAGAAGAAATCTGCACAAGTTAGCCCGCAGGATGAGAGACAGAAGGAGAAAACATCCATGCTTTGCTTCAAAAGAAGAAAGAAAGCAGCCAAGGTGCTGAAGCCCAAAGCTGGCGCCGAGGTTGCTGCTGTGGTGAGGAAGGGTCCCCCAGAAGCAGGAGCTTCTGATCAGCCACAGCCTCCAGCGGGCGCCTGGGCCTCAATCAAAGGCCTAGTGACAGTCAAGAAAAGGTCAGATCCTTCAAAGCAGCAAAAGCCACTGAAGACTGAAGTGCAACCTGAAATAAAGGCTGAGGGTGCTGATCTTCCCAAGAAAAAGGCTAAATCCAGACTTAAGATCCCCTGCATAAAATTCTCAAGAGGGACACAGAGTAACCATTCCAAAATTACAGAAGACTCAGACTGCAGTCTGAAAGTCCAGGGCAAGGCCCAAGCTTTGGATATACAAACTCAGACCGAACCCAATGACCAGGCAACAAAGCTTAAGTCAACCCAAGATCCAAGTGAAGGCATCTCACAAAAAGATGGCAATGAGTTCTGTGAGTCAAATGTGAGCAACAACATAACGCCTGGAGACAATGTGATCTCAGTAGAACTCGAATTAGAGAGTGGGCATTCTGCTATTCAAACAGTAACTCCAACCCTTGAAACAGAAACTGAAATGATGGAGGAGAAGCAAAGTGTTCAGTCCCAGCAAGCAGGCCCATTTGAAAGTTCAGAAACAGTCGGGCAGCAACCAGCAGCTTCTGATGCTACTCCTTCACCTGCAACATCAGATCAGCAAACTGTGGCAAAATCCAGTAACAGCACCCTAAAAGGTGACCCAAACTGGAAAGACTATGAAAGAAAAGAGACTGCACTTGAAGAAGACAATATGTCAAAAGATACTGAATTGAGCCAGGCATCCAACTTGAAAGAAAATGAGATCAATGTAGAGAAACCCAAATCAGAAGAAAGCAAAAGAATGGAGCCAATTGCTATTATTATTACAGACACAGAAGTCAGTGAATTTGATGTTAAAAGTTCTAAAAATGTCCCTAAGCAGTTCTTAATTTCCACTGAAAATGAGCAAGTAGGGTATTTTGCTAACAACAGTGATTTTGCAGGTAGAACTTCAGAACAGTATGAAACACTCTTGATAGAAACAGCTTCTTCTCTCGTCAAGAACGCTATCCAGTTGTCTATAGAACAGCTGGTTAATGAAATGGCCTCTGATGATAATAAAATAAACACTCTTCTACAGTGACTGAATTTCCAAGTCATGGGAGAAAAAAGCTTACAGATAAACTGTTTACACATTTGTGGCATTTCTTATTCAATAACAAATGAGAAATTTATCATCTGTGGAATTTAAAGGTACAGTTGCAGCACAGAAGTACTACAAAATAGATCAAGTGCTCAGTGGCACAAGCACCTGCCTGGCAAGCATGAGGTAATGAGTTCAATCCCTGGTACCCAAAAAAAAAAGAAAAAAAGAAAAAAAAAGGTCAAGTTTATGAAACTCTTTACCACTGAAATGCAGTCACATCTAGCTTGGAGGAAGTCAGCAGAGACTGCAGTGCAAAGTGACGTATCAGGAGTTGCTAAATGGAGACTGGAGTCCTTTGGGGAAGGAAGGTGTATTTACTGAGCACTTACAGTGTGCCATAAAAGCTTCTTACTGGCTCTTTCCTGGTGTTACAAACTCTGGTTTCCTTTTGATAGTTTGACCCTGTGAACAGGTCAACATCACATTTGGTTTTCAAAGACATTTTTTTTTTTTTACAGTGCACTTTTATAGTGTTTAAAATGGTGAATAAGGTGAGTTATTTTTGTGAATGTGACTTTGTTACACCTCAGCAGTAGTCTTACCTCAAAAAACATACTGCATTTCCTAATTTCAGCAGAGAGTGTACAGGATATACATCTTAGAACTGAGTGATTTTCTAGTTTTGCTCAAGTCCCTTACAAAAGCCACTCACAAGTTCCAGATGCAGAAATGTGGAAATGGGGGCAAACACATTTTCCCTCTCCACCTTGCTTTTGCCCCCACCAGACCTCCATATGTCCATTTCTGCATGGGCTTTTCTGCTGAAAACTTTATAATAAAACAAGGGGAATCATACTTTTAATCCAGGAGACAGACTTCCCAAGTAACTATCATGGACAGCACAGTGTTCTTCTTGCAGAAGTATTTTCTTAAGGACTCTAGTCATCAACCTCTACTCCCACAGGAGAGTGGGTTCTGCCGGGCCTGATAGAAAGGCCCTAGGAAATTGTAACATTCTCACGAAAATATTTATTCTTGGCCAGGAACCAGCCGTGTACAGATTGCTAGGGCACATATTTTCAGTGTCAGTGTTTTATCATTGTGACTCTGTATTGAGACCAGTAAAAAGCATTTTACATGAATATTTAAAATCAACTTTTCACAATTTTCAATTCAGTTAATACTTTACAAAAATGAGAAGGGCTCATCTGCATTTTATTCAGCTATTTAGAAAGAAGCATCTGATCGCATCAGTGATTGCCAAGTTTTTTGAAGAAGCAATCCTGTGTCAGTGTTTTCTTGTATGAAGTGCCCGTGATCCTGCAGCACACTCCCCTACCTCACTGGTGAGGTTCCTACTGTACATTCCCTCCTTGTCTAAGCTGAGTCATGATGTTACTACCTGAAACAATGAAGTAATGGGAGCTGATGAAGTATGAATGCCAAAGTATTTGCTGATGATCTTCATCTTGGAGGAAAGAATATTAGATATTTCAAATGACCTGGGTGAATTCTTGCATTATTAATGGATTGCATATAGAAAGTATTGCTAATTTTTTCCTATAGTTTGGTTTGTGTGTCTGTGTGTACGTACATACTAAATGGTGAACCTCTGACAGAAGCAAATCTGACACTGGGTAGAAACAAATAAGGAATATTAGCAAGATTCTTTGTCAAAGTGCAAAATTATTTCCCCCATATTTTCCTTCATGTTTATAATCTTGGGGGAAAAACCCTTCCATTCGATGAGATAGTAAGTGGATTTTTCAAAACACATGCCTAATCAATCAATTTATTCTAATTATACAACTTAAACATTTTTTATTAAAAAAAGATTAAGACATCTTTGAAAAAAATTCTTTAACTCACTATATGTGGTGCTAATGGACTTAGATACCTACCAGCAAATATATTTTAAAATGAGCAATTTAAATAACCTGATTAAGGTTGGTGGATTTTACAGTTTTGAAGAATCCTGAAATTTGTCACAAGTATGGCACCAAGGTGATGCAATTACATTGTTATTACTAGTTTCTTATGAAAAAGCAAAGAGTATAGCACCTGTTACTGAAGGTATTTTGGAGGGGTTAGGCATATTTTGGGAATTTTAAAAAACAGATACAAGACAAATATGTGAATTTGTCAATTAAGAAAATAACATTTTTATCTTAATAGTTTCTATGTTTTTTCACAGTGATTTGATAAGTGTATTTTTGATTAGAATGCATCATAAGTGATTATTTTTATATGATGGGACCTATACTCTACTTGTATTCATAGTTAAGCAGTTTCTTTTCAACCTAATCTGGTAAATGACATAAGGAGGATTTCTATTTAAAAACAATCCAGCCCAGTGTGGTGGCACACGCCTGTGATCCCAGCACTTGAGAGGCTAAGGCAAGAGGATCGTTAAGTGTTTGAGTCCAGCCTGGGCTACAAAGTGAGCTCAAGGCCAGCCTGAACTGCATAGTGAGACCCTGTCTTAAAAAGACAAAAAACAAAAACAAAACTAACTAAAAAAACAGAATCCAGAAATTAATTGGTCTCAATCTAATATATCTGCTACATGGTCAAACCCAATGATAGTAAATTCTAAGATGATCAAAACTGCATTATTTTTGTAAAAATAAGTAAGAATTAGATGGCTTAGAAACTTCTCATAAAATATTATAATAGGACCAGGGATATAGCTCAGCAGCACAGCACCTGCCTTGGCAAGTACAAGATCCTGAGTTCAATTCCTGGCACCATAAATAATAAACAAATAAATATTACAGTAGGATTTAGGCAATCTGGCCTTTTCATGCAAAACATTAAGTGAACATAAATAGGTTCTGATTCTATTCATATCCAAATAACATTTAAGACTTAAATTTAAGAACATCACATTCATTTTCATATGAATTTGCTGTGGTATGAATGCTGCTTTTAATGTACATTTATTAGCTAGGATTCAGTTTTTCTTAAACTGAAAATTTCACAGTGCTCGAGTTCATCAGATACATGTTAGTCTTCTAAATAGATTACCTTTCCTGAATCAAGTATTATTCAGTTTGCTTCTTATAACACAAAATATGAAAATTCTCTTCTATTTTATGTAGCACTGTTCACTTAATTTTTTTTCAAAGCGCTTTACAGGATATAAAAATAGTACCTGATAACATTTAAGTAAAGGTAGAAGAAAACAAAAGAACTTTCAAACAGAAATTATGTTCCCTGCCACCTCCTCCAGCTCAAAGAATAATAAGCATGTGGCACAAATAGAGTTCTGTAGAAGAGCTGCCTGCATAATTTTCTTTTGAGATAATGTATTTGACAGCATAAAGTTTGTGATGATTTTAGTTGGGTTACTATTTAGTAGGGGCTTAGAAACATTCAGATGCACCTGAGAGATTGCTACTTCACCAGTGGACTATACATAAGTGAATAAACTCCTTGCTAAGGGATCATGAGAGGGCACCAGTCAGGTTTGGCTTCTGTGCTGTAGTCCAGAGTTAATTTCATTTGTAAACTTCTAACTTCAAGTTGCCTTATTTTTATAGTTAATAATTTTCTAGGGATTTACAGCAGAATTTTAAAAATAACGATTAGATATTAGAATCCTATTGTTTGAAAAGATCCTTTTAATGTTAACTTTACTGAAATATGTAAAGTCTTTCTAATTTCATCTGATACCAAATATATCTGCCTGTTATTTCTGCATTTTTAAAATATCTTCATTTAAGCTTCACAGTTCTTTAGGTGCAAATTCCTATGGTGTTTTATTGTGTAGTATGCAGTTTCTTATATAGAAGTCAAAATTTCAATTCATAGTACACTTTAAGGTACACTTTTGAAAATTCTTTTGTAGTAATCCTTCAGTTATAAAAACTTATTAAAATGAAGCTATATAAAATGTAGGAGTCCTGCCGGGCGTGGTGGCGCATGTCTTTAATCCTAGCACTCGAGAAGCTGAGGTAGGAGGAGCATTGTGAGTTAGAGGCCGGCTTGGGCTACAACATGAGCGCAAGGCCGGCCTGAGCTACACAGTGCGACCCTGCCTCAAAAAACCAGGGCCGGGAGTTTGACTCAGCGGCTTACGCACCTGTCAGACAGGTGCGAGGTTGTGAGTTCAATCCCCAGTGCCACAAAAAAAAAAAAAAAAGTAGGCGTCCTGATTAAATTCACATTGATTCAGCACACACTAGGCATAGTACCTGCCAAAAACTCTCTGATAATGGAATGGTTCCTTGCCCTCCATGAGTGCAGCCTAAGCAGTGGTGACCACAGAAGCTGGGAGGGGAGTTAATGCTGTCTGGTACAGGGAAGGTGGTGGTCTGAATACAGCAGTGGTTTGAAAGCATAGTTTTTAAATAAAAAGAACATTCTTTCTGACTTGTGATTAGGTACAGAAAAAGACCTGCTTAATGTTACATATTTATAGTTCTTTGTAAAAATGTTAAGTGGATAAGCTATTATGAAAGTAAGAATTCCATTTTCTTTTTCTCATTAAAATTAGTATTATATTACTATGGATCAGATGCTAATATAAAAGAAATAATATTCTAGAGAAAAGGCTTCAAACTGAATTTATGTACTGATTATGAATACAGAATAAATGATATAATAACTCATGTTTATTTATTCATGTCTTTTTAAAAAACAGCAAATTATGTTCACTTCTTAAAATGATAAAGATCACACTGATGATTTAGTTAGCTCTACCAAAAGTTCTACCCTGCTAACTGGACACTGGACAGACTTTGCAAATAGATGCCTAAGAGTATATGTTTAGCAAGACATACACAAACACCTAGAATGCTGAAATAATTCAACCTAATAAGAGTTTTGAATTTGAAGATGGATATATGAATTTGACAAAGGCAGTTTCCAGGCTGGGGCAGTAGTATGTGCCCTTAGAAGCAGAGGCCTGGGTTTGATCCCCAGGAAGCAGGGTAGGGGACAGAGCTTTCATTATTTTTGCTACTTATTAGTTGTCTTTTCTGCACTATATTAATGAATTGTTAAAAATCTCTACAGTTTCCCAAATAACCAAGCCATCTTGATATGAAAATACTTACTCAGATGGTACCTGTTAAAGCTGGGTATTTCAAAAGTTCTGTGTTTACCAAGGTAACTGATTACATTCTGCCAACATTAACAATGCAGTTTTCTCGTCAGTACAACCCAGTGATAATAAATGGACCCTATGAAACACTGTACTTTCCAAATCTTGACTCATTTAAAAGTTGATAGTACCTTCAAAGTCCTAAAACTGAACCTGGCTCCATATTCCACTTATTTTTTTTTGTACTGGGGATTGAACTCAGGACCTTGCACTTGTCAGGCAGGCACTTATGCCACTGAGCTACAGCCTTGGCCTCCACTTATTAATGTATGCTGCACAGTGTACACAAGGGTATTTAACATCATATTTTTCAGAATTTAAAAATTTTTATTAATCTTTCTAGTAAAAAAGATAACTACATTTTCCAAAGCTTGTACTCACAGGCAATTCTTTCTTTTCATTTCTTTTTCTTTCTTTTTTTTTTTAAGTCTTTTTAAGACAGGGTCTTGCTATGCAGTTCAGGCTGGGCTTGAACTCACAGCAGTCCTTCTGCCTCAGCCTCCTGGGTGCTGGGATTACAGGTGTGTGCCACCAGCTTCACAGGCAGTTCTGCTAATCCTTTTTAAACACACTTTTCTTGCTGAAATCAAGAGTCCCCAATCCTTTTATAAGTACTTACTTTTCCTTCTTCCTAAAAGCTAAAACTCACAGGGGGTTAAATTCGTGAGCCTTGGAAAGAGAGTATAACTTTGCACTGCGCACACTTGCATTTTCTTAGGAAATCTGGGTGTACTTGAACAATGAAGAAACCCTAGGTGAGGAGAGGATGGTGAGGTGACTCCTAGCCTGGGAAATCCTGGCCTTAAAACTGTCTCCCTACATTTCAACCTATCATGACAAGGCTAGAGTGTCTAACAGTTTCTGCACATTAGCAAGACTAAACACTTTCCTCACCATTTGCTTTTATGGTTTAACTCAAACAGGACTTTCAGCCTTGATCTTTACAGCAGGGCAATTATGGGCAGGTTTCTTGTACTTTTCAGTTAAATTTATAGTGCTAACACGTTGGCTCTTTACTTCTGCTCTGCCCTCCTCGGAGAAGGGGAGCACAAGGTGACAACAAAGCCGATGCATTTGTACACCTGTACCCAATCTTTTTATTGTGTGTGTGCACAAAAGTGTGCACACATGCAAGAAACAATGCAGGGCCAATCACACCCTAAGCACGTGTTATGTTACTGAGCTACAGTCTCACATCTTTCCCCAAATCCCTACTTTGACATCTGAACCTTAAGGTCCCAGGAAAGTGTGATCAGTATGACCACTTCTGGGTCACAGTGGAAATCAACCATCTTCATAACTAATAAAGCTACAGGCTTTAATCAATCAGCTTCATCTATATATCGCAGGACAGAGGTTGTATGTGGAATAGTCTTTAGTCAGTGGATCACATTTATTTAAACGGGTCATCCCAAATGAGAACTGCTACCCTCTTGAATGACTACATTAGAAATCCACTGGTATGGTAGAAGGCTGATGTACATAGAAGGACAAAGCAATTGGATTTACTCAATTCAGGTAGAAAAGAAAGTTAATCCGCCTTTCTGATCTTTCTGTTTTTGTGTTTTTTGAGACAGGGTCTCACTATGTAGTTTAGGCTGACCCTGAACTTACTTTGTAGCCCAGGCTGGCCTTGAACTCGCAACAATCCTCCTGCCTCAGCCTCCTGAGTGCTGGCATTACAGGCGTGAGCCACCATACCTGTCTATGGTCTTTTATGCAAATGTGCCACAAATAGCCTATTAGTGACTTCCCTGATTGCAGAGGGAATTTGCTTAGAGTCATCTCTTTAATTTTGTGGGTTTCCCTCTATTCTCTCAAAGTCTGGCTGATGTGTTTTCCCTGAAGGATTCTAAATCTCATTCTGATTTCTATAGTATCTATGTATTTTAGATTAATATAATCTCCTAAATCAGTAAAACTTGTCACTTGGTGCAGAAATTCTAAGTGAAGACTTCACCTCGATGCTGACGGCAGGAGGAGAGGCAGGGCTGCTGTGCACAGCTGTACCAAGCACACAGCTCAGCTCCAGAGCATTCATCTCAGCACTGCCTCACATCCTACTGCACAATCTGAGAGTGGCCGTTCAGGTTTGAGAGCTCTGCAAAGAGATGTTTTAAATAACAACAGTCTTCTCTTTCTATGCCTTTCCTCCCACACTAAAACACTGCAGTGGAAAGAGGGAACAGGAACCACTGAGTTTGCAGCACCAGACCCTGCACATATGTGAAAAGAAAAAGTGTTAGGAATGAAAACTGGCCCAGTAGGACACGCTTTGAGACTCATTTCCCTGGAGCCTTTGGTCTGCATTTAAAACGCTTTCTCCTTACCTTTACAAATGTTGTATTTGCCCTTCAAGAAATAACAGCTGTGTCTTTATTTTCTAAAGAATCATCATAGATTCTTTAGGGTTTTAATCCCTGTGAATGTCAGTCCCTCCCAGCCCCAAGTTTCTTTAAACCCCATACGGTTGGGTTTTTGTTTTTGTTTGTTAGACAGGGTTGGCTGTATAGTTCAGGCTGGTCTTAAACTCACCATGCAGCCCAGACTGGCTTCAAACTCAAAGCGATCTTCCTGACTCAGCCTCTCAAGTCTCTCAAGTGCTGGATAACAGGCATGCACCACCAGGCCTGGCTAGGGGGAGGGGATTTTAAAGGCAGATTATACACTCACTATTAGAGGTAAGAAGAGTTAAAAGTAAAAGAACTCTATTGAAGAGAAAGGTCTCAGCTTACCTGAAGTGGAATGGTATGGAAAAAAGTCTAAAGAGTCAGCTGTTGAATCATAGCTGTTAAAGACAGTGAATGAGGGCTGGGAGTTTGGCTCAGTGGCTTAAGCGCCTGTCTGGCAGGTGTGAGGCTGTGGAGTTCAATCCCTGGTGCCACAAAAAAAAAAAAAAAAAGACAGTGAATGATCTGCCTTGCAGGCTGTGGATGTGAGAAAGCAAGATGAAGAAAGCAAAGGGGTATTTTCTCAAATGCCCCCAGTGATGCCTGATTAGAAGAGCCGATATAATTGAGCTCAAATTCCATGACCTTCCTATTAATAATTTGCAAAACTCTTCAAAAATGCTCGATATCACAATCATAATTATCTGATACAATATATTTACATGTAAATTAGAGGCATCCTGATCAAAGAGGGATATCAGGCTATTACTGTACTTAGTATAAAATTTTAGGGAAATTTCTGTCAAACTACAGCAAGAGCCAAAAGTAGCTTATCAAAAATAGAGTAATGTCAAGCCAGGCATGGTGGCGCATGCCTTTAATCCCAGCACTCGGGAGGCTGAGGTAGGAGGAGCGTTGTGAGTTCGAGGCCTGGTTGGGCTACAATGCGAACACAAGGCTGGCCTGAGCTACATAGTGTGACCCTGCCTTGAAAAACTAGGGCCGGGAGTTTGGCTCAGTGGCTTAAGCGCCTGTCTTGCAGGTGTGAAGCTGTGAGTTTAATCCCCGGTGCAGCAAAAAAAAAAAAAAAAAAAGTAATGTGACATTTGCATTTGAGTATCGTACATTTTCAAAAGGTGCACTGGTGCCACCTTTTGGCCAGATTAAAAATTTACACAAATTATAAACTACATTCATATTTTATTTTCACCAAGAGACTTTAGAGTTACATTTATTTAGTTCAAACATTATGTGAATAGGTTTATAACTGTCTTTTTCAATAATACATTTCAGATTTTAAATAATCACATTTAAAACTTTAACAGCTGGGATAAAGGATAATACAATTTACTTCAGAACATACACATACACCGTTAGAATATAAATTCCAAAAATTACTGGGATAGAAATCCCAAATTATTTGTGTTAATTCCTGACAACCACCCCAAAACTCGAAGCTTTCCGACCAGCACTCCTGGCACACAGGTGGGGGAATGTGTCATAAGGCGGTCCTCCACGTGGTCCAGATGGCTAGCAGCACACTTGGACTCTGCCCACTAGATGCCAGTAGCAACCTTACCCTGGCCTCCACACACCTGTGACAACCAAAACCTCTCCACATTGCCCAAAGTCTCCAGGGACAGCGGACAGCCCGGAGTGGCAGCTGACTAGGGGGACAGGGGCAGTTATTTCGTCAGATACACTGGATGTACCTGAGAGTGTTTCTGATAAGATTATCGTTTGAGTCCATAACATAGTAAAGCTGATGGCCCTCAATCAACTCAAAAGTCTCAGCCTGACTGCTTGGCCTAGGAGGCTGACTCTTTCCTGACTTTGGACAAAGACCGAAATTTCACACTGACTCTTCTTGGGTCTCAAGCCTGCCAGCTTTGAGACTAGAACTTATGCTATTAGCTCTCCTGGTTCTCAGGCCTTTGGCCTCACGTGGGAATTAAATCATTGGCTCTCCAGACTCTCAGCTTACCAGGTACAAATCCTGGACCTTCTAAGCTGCCATAGTTGCAGGAACCAATTTGTTATAACATCACCTGTCTGTGTATCTACTGCCTGTTGGTTCTTTTGCTCTGGAGAACCCTAACACACCATGCCTAAGAACCAGAGTTGTGGATTATGTTGGGAGGAGGGAGCAGGAGATGTAGCAGAGTATAAACAGGGAAGAGAAATAGGAGTAAAGCAAGAAACTTCAAGGAAAAGGCAACAGCATTGGTCTTTCCAGAGATGGTAGCTGGAAAGCATTTGATTAGGACACCAATTTTCTATTACCACAGATTGTGGTTAGTAAAATGGGGTCCACTGATGCTTTTTTGTATCATGTTACCCAGCATAGCAACTACTTACCTCAGCACTATGAAGACAACTGGCAGACACTGCTGTAAAATAAGAACACAGTCTATAAGCTAAGCTAAAAAAAGGTTTTGTGATTAAGTCACATTAATTTATTTGTCTTAATAAAATACATGAAATCCATTGTTTGTATTCCAACTAGAAGGTACAAATTTCCTAAAAGGATTTTTAAGAAAATTCACAGTACATTAGGGTTTATACAATGCATTATTCATTTCAGTACATTGTATATGACATGTATTACCTGTAACGATTTCTTCAGTGAATAATTTTTATTACACAAGCTTTTATAATATGTAGTATTTCAAATTTATACTTTGATCTATTCTGACTGAATTATTTGGCACACAAGAGGAGCTGATGACAATTAAAGAACCACACTGCAGCAATATTTACTAAGCAATCAAGTGTGGCACAGACACCTACTAAAGCACAACACAGTCCTCTGGGTCTCAGAAATACAGATCACAGGCTCAGGACTGTGGAACCTTACCAGTTTAACAAAAAAAAAAAAAAAAAAAAAGGCTGGGCACAGTGGCATACAACTGTAATCCCAGCACTTGGGAGGCTGGGGCAGGAGAATCACTGCAAGTCTGAGGCCAGCCTGGGCTACATAGTGAGTTCAAGGCCAGCTTGAACTACAAAGCGAGACGCTGTCTTTAAAAAAAAAAAAAAAAAACAACAACAACAAAAAAAAAAACAAAAACACACACACACAGGAATACAATACAGAATAATCATTTACAGATTTCAGTCTTAAAAGAATTTAAAAATTACATTAAAATGCCACAGATGTATACTTAGTTTAAAACACACAGAGACACAAGTTACTTTATGAAAACTCTTCACTGGCCTACTGTTAACCTCAATTACTACAAAAAATTGATACTTATCAAGGACCTGAGTTACAACATCAAGATTTGCCTGTACAGTACAAATAAATT
Source organism: Dasyprocta punctata (assembly GCA_004363535.1). Lineage (NCBI taxonomy): Eukaryota > Metazoa > Chordata > Mammalia > Rodentia > Dasyproctidae > Dasyprocta > Dasyprocta punctata. The sequence goes on along the minus strand of RJWM01002616.1, from coordinate 41,974 downwards.
TTCATGAAATTACACATTTTTAATTATCTTTTCCCATAATAAATATGTACTTCCTTCAGTTTTCAGTGAAAGCTTTCCCAATACTATTTTAAAAGATATTAATGAATTACCATATAATATCCTTGTTCAACTTCCTATCCCTATCTACTATTCAGATTATCTTCATCAAAGAAATGAAAGTGCTACATCTTCATTGTTACTTTTTCATGTAAAAACAACAGATTTAAGGGAACTTTCAATAAAGCTGAAATTGACAAAGGTTTATCTCAGTCTTCTTGCTTGAAGGCTGAAGAAAAAAAGTGATAATTACACTATAAGTGAATAGGAATTCAAGCAATATTGTTATTTGTAGAGCATTTGTAAAAAAGTTTTGTTGATTATTGAATATTGAGTAGTACAAGTCTGCTTTTAACGCATTCTAAAATTTACAGGTTGGAATTCTGAAGTTAATAGGCTTAGCTATGGAATTTTTTTTTAATATACATATCGTTGGTTTTTATCAATGATACCGACAAAAGTTAACACAAATTTACTATAAATCCTCACAACACCCCTGTGAGGTAGGCATTGCTTTATTCCCACTTTACAGACGGGAAATCACAAAGTCAGAGCAAGAAGAAACAATCTCAGATGTATCAAGAAATTATGATTTTGTTACAAGGTAGGCTATATTTAGATACTGAGTTCTGTAATATGCAATAAGGACAAATACTCAAACATTCTTTATTTTTCTCAGAAAAACAACTACATGCAGGATCTGGAAAGAAGGGATACTTTAAAGCTCATCCAAGGGGAAAATGTCTGCCTGCTATATTGATCAAAGTGCATGTGGCAGCTTCAGTTTTAAGCTTGGTAATCGTTACACAAACCAGGTTATTATTACAGTATTATTAGGATACTGGTTAGTAGTATAGCTCCATTTTGCAGAAGATATAGTCAAGACTAAAGGTCTTACCTGGAAGAACTTTTTAAATTCAAAGTAGATTTTTTTTTTTTTTTTTTTTTTTTTTTTTTACTGAGGAATCTTGTCTTCAAAAAAAAAATACAATGAAATTTAGGGCACAATATTAGGTTTATGACAGTCACTTTTTAAAAATGCCTGAAAAATGAATAAAGAAAAAAATACAACCTCTTTGGCTCTCTGGAATTCATCTTTTGGAATTTTTTTTCCTATAAAATGAAACTAATGTTGTCCCACTTCCTAAAACAGAATATTATGAGGACCAAAAAAGAGCATTTTCTTTTTTTGTTTGTTTGGGGGTTTTGTTTTTGTTTTTGTTTTTGGTAGTGCTGGGTATTGAACCCAGGGCCTTACATGTAATAGGCAGGCACTCTACCTCTGGGCCATATATCCAGCTCCTGGCCTCAAATTTGCAAACCTCCTGCCTCAGCGTCCCATGGAGCTAGAATTACAGGTGTGTACCACCACAACCAGCTGGTTTGAGTTCTTAGTATTAAAAGAAACTATATGAATAACAAGAAAAATCCAAAGCCAGGCAGACACTGCTTTAATTCCAGCACTAAGGAGGTTGTGATTTGATCCCAGTACTTGGGAGGCTGAGGCAGGAGGATCACCAGGAGTTCTAGGTCAGCATGGGCTACATAGTGAGTTCCAGGCTAGACTATATCTTGAAACCTTGTCTCAAAAAAACAAAACAAAACAAAACAAACAAACAAAAACTAAAACAAATAAAAAGAAAAAGAGAAAAATCCTTGCCGGGTGTGGTGGCACACGCTTTTAATCCCAGCACTCGGGAGGCTGAGGTAGGTGGAGCGTTGTGAGTTCGAGGCTGGCTTGGGCTACAAAGCAAGCGCAAGACTGGCCTGAGCTACATAGTGCGACCCTGCCTCAAAAACCTAGGAGTTTGGCTCAGTGGCTTAAGTGCCATTGAGTTTGATCCATCCCCAGTGCCACACACACATACCAAAAAAAAAAAAAAAAGAAAAGAAAAGAGAAAAATCCAGTTACCCAGTTCATCAGTGTCTTAATACCCATATAGGTCTTTCTCCACTTAAACAGGTGTTGGCTAACACAGTCAATCAGCTGTAAGCAATTTCTTATGATTTCTCCAGACAGCCTTGAACTGCTGCTTTAGCCTACCACCCATAACATCTCTACTTCTGTTCTTCAGCCATACAAATCCTGTGTCAAAGACAAAGGACTGGGCAAAGGAGGAAGATGGATAAAAAACGTAGAAAAATTGCCAGACACATCTGTAATCTCAGCACTCATGGACGCTGATGCAGGAGGATCTCAAATTTAAGCCTGGCTTGGACAATTTTGTAAGACCCTGTCCTGAAATTAAAAAAAGGACTGAGCATGTAGCTCAGTGCAGAGGCCCTGGATTCAATCCCCAGTACCCTCACACACACAGACATGCTGGAAAAATTATCTTAATAAGAACAATAAAACTTTAAAAACTCTAAGGAATACATCACAAATAGTCTAAGATACATAAAATCAGTATTAATATTTGTGTTCTTATGATTTGAAAGCTTTGAAGGCAATATGAGTTTGTATAATTGCTTAAGTGAATTAGTGAAAAAAAATTTTAAGTTGGATAAAATTCTGATCCCAAATGGCAACAGTTGGTTTGGGTCACTCCCAGTATAACTGATACTATCAGTAGATACATTTGGCTCTCAGTTTTAATCCCAGGCCTCGCTCCTTGTCTAAAGCAGAAATTCAGCTGCTGTAGACAATGTCCAGAAGTTTTCTTCACTAAGCCCACCAGAAAAATCACCACTCTAATTCCAACTCACTGCTTTTGTATTTTAGAATTAGCTGATTATTTGAGCTCCTTCCTGATGAACAAAAATGAGGTGGTTGCATATATCATGAAATGTCCTCAGAAGTGTTCAGCCAAAACGAAGGTCAAATACTATTTATACTATTAATACTATTTATATTACCTACAAATCAACTTATTAGATGTCCTCGTCTGCATTAGACGCAGGGCCAGGCGTGGTGGTGCATCTGTACTCCTGGCTACTTGGAGGCTGGGGAGAAAGGACTGCTTCAGCCCAGAAGTTCCAGGCCAGCCTGGGAAATATAAAGAACCTGTCTCAAATAGGAAAACAAAGTAGAGACCCTCAAATGCTCTTCAAATGTCTGTAAGGTTTAGAACTTAATAAGGAAGCCTTAAAAAAAGATGAAGTTGTTTTGGTTTTTTGAGACAGAGTCTTGCTATGTAGTCCAGGCTGGCCTCAAACTCATGGCAATCATCCTGCCTCAGCTGCCCTGAGTGCTGAGATTACAGGTGTGTGGATAAAGCTGTTTTGAAGCCTTCTTTCTTTCTTTCTTTTTTTAATTATCCTTGACTACTGGTATCTCAAATTTGAATATTTCAAAAGCAGTTTATTTTTATTTTATTTTATTTTGGTACCAGGGATTGAACTCACAACCTCGCACCTGCCAGCTAGGTGCTTACACAACTGAGCTAAATCCCGGGCCCCATTTTTTGAGACAGGGTCTCACTATGCAGTTCAGGTTGGCCTTGAACTCACTTTGTAGCCCAGGCTGGTCTCAAACTCAAAATGATCCTCCTGCCTCAGCCTCCCAAGTGCTGGGATTAAAGGTGTGTGTCACCATGCCCGGCTTTGAAAGCAGTTTAGAACTATCCTTTCTAATGAAGTTTGACCAGCTATTTCTCAGGCACAGAGAACAGGAGAATCTATCACTTATTCCATCAACTTTAATTTTTCTGGGATTTTAGCTTTGTATTTTTCACCATTATATAAAGGAATGAAGTTTGTTCACAGTGGATGCTAAGCATAATCCCAGAACACTGGATGGATTCCCTTTGCTGGTTTCATGAACCAGAAAAAGTGAAAAGTATGTCACTGAAAAATTATTTTTCAAATGAGTTTTAGAAAATTAACATCAACTTAGGCAACGTAGGAAATCTGACAATGAGGGCAGAAAAAAATGATTTGTATATTAACATTTTCCTCCTTAAACTCGCATTAACCTTTGGTCATAAAAATCTCAAACTGCTCTTAAAGTCTCTAGGAAAATGCTCTAGATTTAGATAAAAACCCTGGGGTGCTGGTTAACACAGATATTACTGAATCTGTGGCTTTCTCTACTCATCCATGTGTATGTATCTTATTGTTTCCCTAAAATTTTTTTTATCTCTTTGACACTTCTCCTAGACTTTTAACTGAAATAGTTTTCTTAAAAATGAAGTATACTCAATGTTAAGTAAACAAAAGCTATGGAAGTAAAAAATTAAAATTACTCATGATTTGGTATAGCCATGTCTTAAAACCAATTTTTTAGTAATCCTAGCACTGGGAGGCTGAGGCAGGAAGATTAAAAGTTCAAATTCCACCTGCCTCAAAATAAAAAAGTGAAAAAGGGTTGGGGATGTAGCTCAGTGGTAGATTGCCCCAAGGTTCAATCCCCAGTACCACACACAAACACACAGACACACACACACACACACACACACACGCAGATCCAAATTTTTTATACATGGTAATATACAGTTATACATTAAAATAACTACTAATTTCCTATATGACAAAAAATATTTTTAAACAATCTTCACAGGGACTAAACTCACATGAAACATAAGCCAAGAGTAACATTTTAGAATTTTTTTTTTTTAGTGCTGGGTTTGAATTAGGGCTTCATGGGTGCTAGGCAAGCACTCTGCCTCTGAACTACATTACCAGTCTCTAGAATATTCATTTACTCTATATCCAATTTTTTTTTACCAATTCTGCAACCTGGAAAAACTTAAGGGATTCTATAATTTACCCTAAAGTTTCCAAATTTCTACTCTGATTTTTAACCTGTGATTGAATTTATGAAAGGTTCACAGGGCTAACTGATGGTTAAATTTTAATAGCTGTTTATTAGCTAATGTCTCACAGGAAGAAGACCTAATGTATGCAACCATAAAACTATGGAGAAATGGTAAGTAAAAAGTCAATAACACTTGAGGAAAATAATTTATGAATAAAAAAGTCATGTTTTTTTTTTTAGAATTAGTATAAAAATTCTGAAGTTGCTATTCAACTAGGATAGTGTCTACATTTTCTTGCGTGAGCTCTGACTCTAAGGCACAAGGCAAATCTAAGTGTTCTTGTGACAAACGAGAACTTTTCACTGGGATGTCAGCCCAGTTGTCGCAATACGGCTGAAATCTCTGGGCCAGTGCATTACCAAATCTTTGGCACCGGCTGTATCTGTAAGGTTTACCTTTGTGTGTATACATGTGTTCTAGCAACTGGCTCTTTCGAAGAAATTTATGACCACAGATGGTACAAATGGTTTTTCTTTTCCTTGAAAAGGAAAAGTTACAGTTTAATTCCACAGGTTCTGTGTCCTTGGAGATCAGAGACACCTGGCTGATTTGCAAAGCCTCTGTGGTACCCCAGTTTGAGTGGTCAGGCTGCTGCTCATTCTCCTTGACAATGAAGGAGTTAAGCCTGCGGCATTCAAGAGCCTCACTGTTTTCATGAAGTGGATGGACTTCACCAAGGTCATTGCTTTCCAGGATGGAAGCAGGGACACCAAATGGGAGGGATCCAGACACATGGGTATGGAGATGTTGTCTTAAGTTACTACGGCAATCAAAACGTTCTCCACAGTAATGACACAAGTGTATTTTGATACTGTTTTCTATAAAAGAGGGATCTGTCACCTCTGATGAGGGCAAGGGGTTGCTCTGGGACATCACAGGTTCTGGGTCACACCTTTCCTGCTTGATGGACACTGTGGGCTCCTGGTGCTCCTCCAAGGCCTGGGCAGCAGGACGGGCCCTCTGCTGGTCCGCAGTGCCATCATCTAGCCCAATAGCAAGAGAAAGCTGCAACTGGGGGTGGTCACCCTGGATGGCTGCTCTGTTTCCACTGCTAGTGGAAGGAGTCTCTTTGACCTCCAGACTTTGTTTGACAGCTGTTTTTTGGGTTGTTGAGATCTGAATGCCATACAAATTTGAGGACTGCACAGTCTCTGGTGAAAACACTTGGTTCATTTCAGTCGCAATGTGAGAAAGGTAGTCAGCATGAAGAAATCGAATCCCTTCCTCCAAACGACTGTGATCCACACTCTGTTTTGGCCCTTTCCCCGTGTACATAATATGCAACAAATAGCTGAATATGTCGGGCTGGATGTCAGTTGGCTGTATTTTTATGCACTCACTGTTAAAAACAAAAACAGACCCACACAAAATGAGACACAACCTGGTTGTCCTCATAGTTACCAGTGGAGTACTAGGCTAAAGCAATTTCTCCAGAAGTGGTTTAAATTTAGCAATCTGTCTTGATGAAACACATAACAAAAGCTTCCACTTTTGTTCCACACCAGTCACAAGCCTTAATGTTTACAATCTACTACCTAATGTTAGTACACACAGATATTCTGATTAGTTCAGCATTGATTCCTAAGCAATATGCATGCAGGTGCCAGGGGGTAGAAAAATGATAGCAAAAACCAGTACCATTCTCTTAAGGAATTTAACAGTCTACTGAGTACATGACAAAATTCCTGAACACACAGTCTCTTATGCCAATGTCCATGGCAGCATTATTCACAGTAACCAGAAGTACAATCTAAGTGTCTACCAAAGATGAATGGCTTATATATACAACAGAATATCACTCAGCTATTAAAAAAAAAAGAGTAAAGCTCTGATACGTGTTATAACAAGGATCTGGCAGACGTGAGGTTGTGAGTTTGATCCCCAGTACCAAAATTAATTAATTAATTAATTAAAAAAATAAAATAAATTCATGTTATAATAAGGATGAATCCAGGAAACATGCTAGGAAAAAGACCCAAAAGGACAAATATTATATATTCTATTTAGAAGACACATCTACAATAAGGAAATTCAGGGACAGAAATTAGATTCGAGGTGGAGGAGCTTGAGAAGGAGTGGGGTGTAACTGCTTAGTGGGCACAGTTTCTGCTAGGAAACAGTAGTGACAGCTGTACAACATTATACTGTAGATGTAACTACTGTCACTGAATTGCATAGTTAAAAGTGAAAACTTTTTCTTTGTAGTATTCAAGATGGGGCCCAAGGCCTTTATACTAAGCTTATATCCTCACCCCCTTTTTTTATTTTGAGACTGGGCTCACTAATTTGCTAAATTGCTCAGCTGGGCCCAAACTTGTGATCCTTCTTGCCTCAGCTTCACAGAGTACTGGGATTACAGGCATGTGCCATCACATCCAGCTAAAATGGCAAAAAAAAAAACCAAAAAACAAACACATACATATATATATAAAATGCATTCCACAATAAAAACATTAAAAAAATAGTCCAATTAAATAAGAAATATTTAAGGCTTTACTTTGGTTTCCAAAATATCTTTTTTTCTTTTATAGTGCTGGAGATCAAACCTAGGTAGAGTACATAGTGCTCTACCATGAGCTACATCCCCAGACCATACATACCTATTCTTCAAATCACAAATGAATGCAGGTATAATTTTGAAAGTTTTAAGACAATCTCACCATGCATGGTAGTGCATGCCTGTAATCCCAGCACTTGGGAGGCAGAGGCAGGAGGACTGCCATGAGCTTGAGGCCAGCCTGGGAATAGTGACTGCAAGGTCAGCCTCAACTACATAGCGAGACCTTATCCCAAAAAACCAAGTAATAATTATTAATTAATTAAAAGAAAAGACCATCTCAAACTCAATTTTTATGTATGACTCTGGAATTCAGTTAACAAAAGTAACAGTGTAAGAAGATATCAAGAAACTTCTCTGCAATATAGAGTATGGACAACCTAAGGGAAATACTGGTTATCAAAGAACAATGCTGTTGGTCATGGACTTACCTTCCTGGATGCACAGTTCACAATGTGTCAGAAAGCACTGAGTGACAGACACTGTCTATGCCTTCTTTCCTTTAGCCCTGGCTCCCCGAGTTTCCTCCTGCACTCTTTGTTCTGCCTACCTATCCTTTGACAGGGTCTGTGGCAAGCTTTGTTAAACATTGGTTCAGCCTGTGAACTGAGAGCTTTAAATTGCTCACACAGAGACACTGCAGGCTGGCTGCCACCTCTCTAACTCCTGGGTTTAGCGCTGCTCCTGGCAAATGCTTTAGGAGCTGAACCAACTCACAGCTCTCAGAGAAGACTGAGGAGGAGGTGGCATTTCCAAAGTGACAAAGTCAATCTTACCAAGACACTCCCGAGAAGAAATCCATTGAACTGGCTGAGAAGGGCTGTCCACCACCTGTCCTACACTCCAGTCTCCTCTCCCCATTGTGCAATATGTTCCAACTATTGTGATCCACTCTGTAGTCTGATGTTCAAAGCTTGTTCATAGCTTGATTCACACCCGTATGTTTTCATGCCATTTTTTCTCTGCCTCCAATGCACCTTCTTACATTCCTCTACAATATTTGAAAAATTCCTTCTGATTCCTCAAGATCCCAGCCCTCTTCTTATCCTGTTCCAACCTTCTCAAATAGGGCTGGTGAAATCCTTGTGCACACTTTGATGACAAACTATCACATCATTAATAACAGCAAAGTTCTGTTCTAAATATTTTAATATTAGCAATCTATTTAATCTTCTCAATACTCAAGGGGTGGGTACACTATCCTAGCATCTTACAGACAAAGAAACTAAAGCATAGAGATGTCAAATACATTGTGATTATGTTTTACATTCATTATCTTTATCAGATTATTAACTTCTTAAGGGCAGAGTATATATCTTGCCTGTTACTGGGGTTAAGCTCAGGGCCTGGAACATAGGCACTTAATAAATATCGGAAAATGAAACAAAAATATGTAAGTGCAGTTGGTATGTCTATAATTCCAGCACTGGGGAGGCTGAAGCAAGAGGATGGTTGCAAGTTCAGTACCAGCCTGGGCTACAAAGTAAGCACAAGGCCAGCCTGAACTGCATAGCAAGACCCTGTCTCAAAAAGACAAAAAAAAAAAAAAAAAAAAAAAAGTGCAGTTGGACTTGTACTTCATATAAGGTCCTTAAAAAAAGTGTTCTGTCACTTTTAACCTATAATGGACTGAAATCATTCTTTATCCACATCTCATAATATGAATTGATGAATTCATCTGTTGCCTAAATGGTTTTTTTTTTTTGATACAATTAATCGAACTCAGGACCTTGAGCTTGCCAGGCAGGTGCTGTGTCACTGAGCTATATCCCCAGGCTACTGTTACCTAAATTTAAAAATGCAAAGAACTGTGGGGCATGGTGGTACACTCCTGTAATCCCAACACTCAGGAGGCTGAGGCAGGAGGATCACTGCAAGTTCGAGACTAGCCTGGGCTCCAAAGTGAGCCCAAGGTCAGCCTGAACTGTAAAGCAAGATCTTGTCTCAAAAAGACCAAAAAAAAAAAAAACAAAAAAAAAGAAAGAAAGAAAGAAAGAAAGAAAGAAAAAAGTGCAAAGCACTCTTTGAAAAGATATTTAAAACAAATGACCTTTGAACTGTAATATGTAGAAGGTAGAACTGACATTGAAAACTTGCTATGAAAGTGCTATTGAATAAAAACCAACAACTTTGTGATTAAGAGCACAGACATTTAACTTCAGACAGATCTGCATTTCATCCATCCATATAATCCTGTATGGGAAAGTTACTTAACCTTCACTCTTAGTTTCCATTAATACAGGAGTAACAGGAGAATTTACATTATAGAATTTAGTACCTGGAGATGGAATAAACCTTCAATAAATTTTACCCATAATTATTTTTATCTTCTACTACAGAGCCTATATATTAGGTTTAACTACTGATATACAAAACTTATTATGATTGTTTTTATTTCTTAGGGTAACTCTATAATGAAGACACACACACTCCACATACACACACACACATAAAGCATTAAAACTTCTTCTGACTTACAAAAATACATTCTTACCTTGTTTGGTGAATAAATATCATCTTGAAATAGTTAGAAAAAGCAGCAAGTACTGCTCTATGGGCTTTGAAGTAAACATCTCCAATAGCAACTGTGCAATCACACAGAAAACCAAATTCTCGCTGCATGTTTAGCTGCTGTAGAAGGACAAGGCTGTGCCCAGCAGTATCCATTGTGGCCCTAAGAAAAAGAACAATATAAATATATGCATGCATGTGTATATATATAGACATATATATATATATATATATATGTATAGAAAATTGTTTACAGCTCACATGATTACAGCTCACATGAATTACAGAGTAACAAGGAGACCCAATTTTTTTCTCTTTGAGACAGGGTCTTACTATGCAGTTCAGGCTGGCACTGAACTCACTTTGTAGCCCAGACTGGCCTTGAACTCAAGAGCAATCCTCCTGCCTCAGCCACCTGAGTGTTGGGATTACAGGCGTGCACCACCATGCCTGGCAAGAGACCCAAATTTAAATGAAATTATTCATCAATTTTCAATATTATTAACTACACCTGGAACTTAACTAACATTTAATCTCTCCAGTATGACAACTGATATCTCTGCTAATAATAAAATATAGCCCTTTCTCAACTGCTAAGAAGGTAGTTTGGTATGAGTGACACATGAGCAAAAGAAAGCTCTGTCCTTTTGCTTCTGATGATGTTTCCTCATTGGAAAAATCCAAATGAGATACAGATCTCTGCCTTGGAGTTACATAAAATAATTAATGTAAAAATTATGTTGTAATGGAAACTGGTATTCAAATGTTAGCTTTGAATGTGCCTAACATAACAAGGTGTCCTGTCTGAGCTGCAGCTGTCAGTGCCCCTTAGGGATACTCTGGTGCTCAGGGGATACTGGCTGCTGTAGAAGGACAAGGCTCCATAAAATGTTTATGGAGACTTATCAGTCACAGAAAGTTCAGAGGAGTCCTTAAAATAAATGCTGGGTCACATCCCCTGATTTAAATGGTGCCCAGAAGCCAGTTGAGAAGGAACCTAACGCCTGACCTCACTTCAACTGGACTCAAACATTTACAAGTACATAGCTTCCACAAGGTAAGAGAAAGCAAGATGGGACAAACAGCCTAGGGTGGAGTGGGATGGGAGATCCTGCATGAGGAAGACCATGCAAAAGAATTCTAAACAAGAGGCCTGTATGGGGTATGCTATGTCCCGTCAAGTCCTCACATACTTTTGATGGGGCTAAGTCTGGCGCTTGCTTGTGTTGGGTTTGATGTACCCACCCAGGGGTGGAGCCAACATACAATGTAAGGGAAGGCAGGTCTTCCTCTTGTTTGCTTGCTCTTCGGCCTCTCTCTCTGTCTCTCTCCAGCGCAGCTTGCGGCTTGTAGCTTGCAGCCGCCATGAACAGCAGGCCCGCCATGCCACGCTATCTTGGAGCCAACTCAAGTATGGACTGAAACTCCCAAGAAACTGTAAGAATAAACCTTTCCTTCCCTAATTTTGGACGTCAGGTAGTTTGTCTCGGCAATGAGTAAAAAGTAACCAAGACAAGGTCTAACCTGAACAGAAAGAACATTTGGGTCTACCATAATTCTAGACAGATGGGAGGCTGTACTTTCACTACCTGTTCTACCTCACCTGTGTACAGAGCCCTGGTGCTTTATGAAGAAGGCAGCTGTAGTATAAAGTGCATCACTGACGGCTGGGAAAACATCCTTTAAAAGAGAACACCCTGAAAGAGAATGAGGTTTTCTCACTAGCCACACAAACCAAGAGTTGAAGAGGTCAGGGGTGGAGGGGTGGTTATCGAAACTATAATAAAAATACTTCACATTTTACTTCATTAATCACTTTCACTCTTTTTTTCCTTCTTTATGGTACCTCCTGGGGATTGAACCCAGGGGCTAAGCAAGGACTGTACCAACTGAGCTACATCCTCAGTTCTTTTTATTTTATTTTAAGAAAGAGTCTAGTTAAGTTGCCCAGGTTGGCCTTGAACTTGTGGTTCTCCTGGCTCAGACGCCAGAAGAGCTGGAATTATAAGCATGAGCCACTAGTGTCCAGCTTCATTTTAATTTTTAATACAATTCTACAAGAAAGAATACAAATGAAAGTGCTGACTCAACAGAGTGTTAGGCAATTTACCCAAGGTTATTATGTTGATAAATGGAGAGAACAGGATTTAAACCCAAGCTCAGAAGCACAAATTTCCATCCTCCCACCTCTCAGGGGGAATATGACCCACAAGCTGAAGGAGCCAGGGGAGCAGCAACGTTACACAGAAAGACGACTCTGTGAAGCCTCTGGAGTATTTACTAAAAGGAATCAAGGAGAATCTTCAATTTCCTGTTGGCTAAGCAATGTGATACAGCAAAACCAGTGCATAGGGCTGGGAGTTTGGCCCAGTGGCTTAAGTGCCTGTCTGGCAGGCACAAGGTTTTGAGTTCGATCCCCAGTGCCGCAAAAAAAAGAAAAAAAAATCTAAAACCAGTGCATATGCTTATTAACAAATAAAGTTTAAATTATAACTGGAAAGATGATAGTAAACAATAATAGTAAAAAGCAGATTCTAGTGCTGGGAAAATAACTGAGTGATACAGTGCTCACCTAGGATATGTGAGGTTCTCAGTTCAGTTTTCAGTGCCACCTTCCCCAAAAAACCTATTTTTATTAAAACTACATATTTAATGTATAGTATGGAATAATCTCTAACACATATTAAGTAAAAAAGGCACACTGTAAAACTGAATAAATAATACTATTTACTACAGAAAAGGAATGGCATGGTTATTTTATTTTTAAAGACAGAAAAATCATACATTAAAATATTCCTGCTTATGTATACATCTCTGGAAATGTCCAAAGAAACCAGAAAAATGCTCACTTTTGTGGGGGGTGACTAAGGAGTAGGGTGAATCAAGAATGAGTAGGAATCTATACTATTTGACCTTATAAATTTCTTTCAGATAAGCAAATAGGTAGAGCGAACAATGAGAAGTACCCATCCACCCACTACTCAACATAGAAACAAATGTTACGCACATGGTAGATACATTTTGGCATCTCTCCCTCATTCTACCCTCATCTACTTGCCTCCAAAGGTTACCACTATTCTGGAATTGGCATTTATGACTCATTTGTACACTGTTACATTTTTACTGGTCAAGTATATATTCCTTAACAAGGTAAATACTGTTTCATAAGCGTCACATTTTTATGTAAATAATATTGTACTTGAAGAAGCCAGCAATTCTCTTTTAACTCTGAATTCATGCATTACTTTTAAATCCTACATATTAAAATTTATGTACATGTCCCATTTCTTCCATAATAAATTTTTTTTTTATTTTTGAGACAGGGTCTTATTATGCAGTTCAGCCTGGCCTTGAGCTCACTTTGTAGCCCAGGCTGGTCTGGTACTTGCAACGATCCACTTGCCTCAGCCTTCCAGAGTGCTGGGATTACAGGCATGCGCCACCACGCCTGGCTAGAAATAAAGACTTTTAACCCTTACCATCTCACTTTTAAAAGATTTTAAGCATCAATGAAATAAAACGACAGAGGCTATAGAAACTTGAGCCCAGTCTCTAAACTATAAACACAAGTCCAAATTGTGGATATTGCTCCAAAGGTTATTTAACCAAAATTCACTACTTGAATTTATTACATTTCCCTGCTTCTAAAACACAGAAAAACTTAAAAATAAACAAAAAAACCCTCTACACTGGAAATTTCAGTATATGACAAACGTCTTAAAAATCAATGAAATGGCTTAAACCAGCTTTATAAATGGCTTCAAAAATGTTTTTTCATCACTTTTTTTTTTTTTTGCAGCACCGGGGATCGAACTCACAACCTTGTGCCTGCTAGACAGGCGCTTAAGCCACTGGGCCAAACTCCCAGCCCTAGTTTTTTGAGGCAGGGCTGCACTATGTAGCTCAGACCGACCTTGCGCTCACAGCTCACATTGTAGTACAAGCTGGCCTCGAACTCACAACGCTCCTCCTACCTCAGCCTCCCGAGTGCTGGGATCAAAGGCGTGGGCCACCACGCCTGGCTGCATTTCATCACTGTTTCTATGTATGCGCAAGTACCACAAAATACTAAACCATATGGAAATGAGAAATAGCATACTAAAAAGCCACATTTACAAAACTCTTGTGGTTAATAGTCTAATAGTGAAATATTTCACTTATTCAACAAACACGCTTAAAGAGAAATTTATTTATTTATTTATTTTATTATTTTTTTTTTTTTGTGGCACCAGGGATTGAACTCACAACCTCGCACCTGCCAGGGCAGGCGCTTATGCCACTGAGCCAAACTCCCGGCCCTGGTTTTTTGAGGTGGGGTTGCACTATGTAGCTCAGGCCGGTCTTGCGCTCATGTTGTAGCCCAAGCTGGCCTCGAACTCACAATGCTCCTTCTAGCTCAGCCTCCTGAGTGCTGGGATTAAAGGTGTGCGCCACCACACCCGGCTTAAAGAGAAATTTAATGAAGAAAAAATATTTCGAAGTATGTACTGTACAAGGCCTGCAGAAAGAAAAAAAAAATGACATTGCTCCTGAAGTCAAAAAGATTACAGCTTAACAAGGGAGATAATATATAAAATAATTACAATATCAATTAGAAGTGTTAAGTGCCATAAAACATGCTCTGAAGAAGAAATAAATACAGGCAGCACAAAGAGAAAATAAGGCATTTGGTTTTGGATTTCCTTTTGACAGGGTCTCACTTTGTAGTGCAGGCTTATGGCTGATCTTAAACTCACTACATAGCAGAGGCTGGCTTCAAACTCACAGCAATTCTCTTGCCTCAGTCTCCCAAATGCTGGGATTATAGGTGTGTACCATCATGCCCAGTAAAATAAGGCATTTGAGATGGTTTTACATAAACAACCAAACAATAGCAAACACAAAATGGTAATTATTGGGAGTGGTGGTGTTTTTTGTTTTGTTTTGTTTCGGTTTTTTTGGTGGTGCTAGAGATTAAAATCAGGGCCTCATGCATGCTAGGCAGGCACTGTACTATTTAGCTACACTACCAGCCCTGGGGAAAGGATATATTATTTACCTAACAGAATTCAGTCTGGCATAGAAAAAAACGAAGGTCTAGAACCACAACAACAAAAAAATACTAGACACAGGGTCAGCTCACAGAGGATACTGAATTTAAGGCTAAAAGGTACTCCAGTTGTGTTTGAAATGAGCTATGAGCCTGGTATGGTGGCACATACCTGCAATCCCAGTACTCTGGAAGGCTGATGTAGGATTCCAAGAGTGAGGCCAACCTGGGCAACTTAGTGACTTACGAAAACCCCGTCTCAAAATACAAAATAAAAAAGGGCTGGGCATGTAGCTTAGTGCAAAGGCCTTGCATTCAACTTCCATTGTTGAAAAAGACAAAACAAAAAAACCACCAGAAATGAGCTATGTAAGATGTTAGAAAGAGAACAGCATGATCAATTAATCTGTGGAAGACAACACAGCACATTAATCAAAGCTTAAACTCTAGAATGCAACAGCTTCAAGATTCCAGCTCTGCCACTTACTTACTAGCTCTGTGATCTTTTTTTTTGGCGGGGGGGGGGGGGGGGGACACACCGGGAATTGTTTTGTTTTGTTTTTGCAGCACCGGGGGTCGAACTTGCAACTTTGTGCCAGTCAGACAGGCCCATAAGCCCTTCAGCCAAACTCCCGGCCCTAGGTTTTTGAGGCAGGGTCGCCCTATGTAGCTCAGGCCGGCCTTGCGCTCGGGTTGCAGCCCAAACTGGCCTTGAACTCACAATACTCCTCCTACCTCAGTCTCCTGAGCGCTGGGATTTAAGGCGTGCACCACCATGCCCGGCACTGGGGATTGAACTCACAACCTCATGCCTGCCAGGCAGGTGCGTAAACCACTGAGCCAAACTCCTGGCCCTAGTTTTTTTTTAGCAGGGTTGCACTATGTAGTTCAGGCCGGCCTTGTGCTCACATTGTAGCCCAAGCCAGCCTCGAACTCACAACGCTCCTCCAACCTCCCGAGTAGCTCCTTAGCCTCCCAAGTAGCTCTGTAATCTTGACAACACACTCAACTCTCTGGGTCTCAGTTTTACTTGTGTAGATAATAAGAGTAACTAACTCAAAGATTTTATATTAACTTAGTTAAATGATGTACACACACACACATGTTAACTTAGAAATAGTGGAGTCCACAGTAAGTGTTCAAAAAAGTACTGGAGGCCTGGAGATGTACTAGTTATCATCACCATCATTAGGCCTGTGAATCAAGATTACTCTAGTAGCAACACATAAAAGAGACATGGAGAAAGAGAATGACTAGGAGCCTACTACAATAGCAAATTAATGGCAGTGGGAATGAAGGAAGGAATACAAGTGATACACTAGGCACAGAACTGATTGCCTCAGCAGCAAACATGGTCAGATGTACACACCAAGTTGAATTCCATCCTGGGGTAACTAAGAATTCGTTCATTCTTTCAGAACATATTTGTAGAGTAACTGCTATGTTCTAGGTCTCGATATAAAGGCAGGATCCCAAAACCCAAAAGCTGAAGCATAGAAAGTGGCTGGTTAAGAGAGGTTTTGTTTTGGATACACTGAGCTCCAAGTGTTTATGCTAGAACATGCAAGTAGAAATGTCTGGTGACCAGTGGAGACAAAAAGCAAGACTGAGCTCTAGAGAGACCGAGCCTAGACAGAGAGGAAGTCCTCTGAAACGAAGAAGCTGAAGTCTACCAACCGTACAACCAGGCAAAACAGCTGAATGAAATTAGAGAAAAACTTAAAGCTAAGCATGGCCAGGCGCGGTGGTACACGCCTGTAATTCCAACACTTTGGAGGCTGAGGTAGGAGGAGCGCCACGAGTTTGAGGCCAGCCTGGGCTACAAAGTGAGTTCAAGGCCAGCCTGAACCATACAGTGAAACCCAGCCTCAAAAACAAACAAACAAACAAACAAACAAAAAAGCAACAACAAAAAACTAAGCATGAACCCTTGGAAAAGATACAACAGAAAAAGAGAAATAATAAAACACATTGTCACTGAGGGAAGGCAAGAAAGGTGAAGAAAAGACAAGAACCCTGGTGCCAAATCTTTAAGAGAAACATGGGTGAGTCCCGTTTCAAACACCTGCAAGTCCCAGTGACCTCTGACAAGTTCAGGAAAGCAGCAAGGGCAAACAGTCCACTGCATGGAGATGGCAGAGGCTGCGAAGAGTGAGCACAGGGCACAGGGCACTGGGGTGGCTGCAGGTTGGAGGAAGACCTTTGAGCAGTCAGCGGTGCGGAACAGAGATCTCGCACTCACTTGCGCGCACTCTCCTTCTCTCCCTCCCTCTGTCTCTCTCTCTGGCAGGAGAAAGATGGAGGACAGGAGAGTAGATCTGAGTACCCCTTTGGATGGCATTAATTTATAAGCTGTGATGTCAGTCTTTAAGTAAAGGAGCGGTAAGTGTAGGACTTGGAAGATACCTTGAGTAACAGTTCTGACACAAAGACTTTGAAATGTGTGGAGAACTTCTATATGTTTTCTCTTTCTCCTTCAAATTAGATAAAAACCTTTACTTTATCTTCAAGTTCATACATATCTGTCATTTCAAATTACTTAAATCACACAGTGCAATTTTAAAATCAGATATGTATTTTCAAGACTAAAATTTTCATTTCATTCCTTGTTTTGAAGAGTCGTATTGCTCTGAGGGAATTTCCTATTTGTTTACAACCTTACTTTCTATCATTCTTGGTCGCCACTCAGAGCTTTCACAATGAGCTACATCCAGTCCTTTTTGTTTTCCTGAGACAGGGTCTCATTAAGTCACTAAATTGCCCAGTCAGGCCTGAAATTTCGATCCTGCGTCAGATTGCTGTGATCACAGGCATCACTACTACACCCAGCTTGCTTTACATCCCTAGGCATGGCTACCATACCTGTTTTAAAATGTGCACGTAGAGCCAGGTGTGGTGGTGCACGTGGGTAACCCTAGTACTCGGGAAGCTGAGGCAGAAGAATACTGAGAGTTTGAGGTTAGTCTGGGCTATTTCAGTGAGTTTAAGGCCAGCCTAAATTACAGATCAAGACCTTGTCTCAAACCCCATCCCCAACCCCTTAAAAAGGGGCATGTAGTATGTGCCCATAAACCCAGCAGTCTGCTGAGGCAGGAAAGCAAGTTCAAACCTAGCCTGCTCAATTTATGATTTAGTTCAAAAAGGACTGGGCATATAGCTTAGTGCAAAGGCCCTGGATTCAATCCCCACTACTAGAAAGATAAAATAAAAGACCTATTATAAATCTTCTCTGCCAAGTCTAATATTTGGGTAACTGTGGAGTAAATCTCCATTGATTAAGGTGATGATTCCCCCACCTTTTTATGTCTAGTCATTTTAGAGTATATCCCAACAAACTGATGAATACAGTAGACTCTAGGGTCTGTAATATTCTTCTAAAAAAGTGATGTTGTTTTTACAGACAATTAACTAGCCTGGGCTTCAACTTCTACCTCTTCTAAACTGGCAGTAGCTGAAATCTCTGCTCAGCTTTTTAGCCTTAGGTGTGCTGTTTGGGGGCTGCTCTACACATACATACAGTTTGGGAGTTTGCAACAGATTCAAGCAAAGCTTATACACAGCAAGTGGGGCTGTCACACCAGTGTCCTTTCTAGGGTTTCCCCCCTCACTTTCAAGCTGTGTGGTTACCTGAGCTTTGGCTTCTTTTCTACAAGAAAATAAGATTACAGGTTTTTATCCCAGTTTGAACCCCATGGGTCACCAACTGGAGTCTTCCTTCAGGCTAAAAGTCATAAAAATGAAAATGTATCCCCTGCTATCCCCTTTTTAGTCACAGAGCACACTGAGTTTCTGTTCACTCTTGACTGCCATCTGATAATGTTTTAGACTTTTTCTCTCATATTTACACTTTTTTTTTCTTTAAGTTTTTGAGACCAGATCTCACTATGTAGTACAGAGTGGCTTTGAATTCACTATGTAGCCAGGCTGGCCTCAAACTTGTGGTGATCCTCCCACCTCAGCCTCCCAAGTGCTAGAATTACAGACACGAGCCACCACGCCCAGCCTAAATTTGTATCTTTTAATCTGCAGAACTGTCCCAATAGAAACTATTCGGCCCTTACTTTTTTGTTTTCATTCCACCATTGCATCCTTTCAGCATATTAGAAATGAATCTCACTACACACAGGTAAACAAAAAACTGCAACAAATTACAACATAACCTTTTTAAATTATAAAGTTAACATAATCTTCTGAAGTAACACCTCAACATAGATTAGAAGGCACAACATTATATTTTACAAAGCTACTAGAAATCACTGGCCTTGTTCAAATAATACCAATTACAGGAATAGTTATGATAGTAACTATTGAGTGTTTACCATTTCTCCACATGACCTTAACCATAAGTTTCATTTTTTTACATGTAAAGTGAGAATAAGAGGACTGTCCTCAAGATAAGATCATTCATGTATAAAATGCTTAGCAGTGTGAGGCATACAGCAAACAGCTGTTAACTCTTAATCAGCCATTTCTATGAGCCATTCTAAAAAGTTTTGGTCTCAAAATCCAGCTATACTCTTTAAAAAGTATTAAGGGGTAGACACAAAGTACACTACATGCATATATGAAAGTGTCATGAGCCGGGCATGGTGGTGCACACCTGTAATCCCAGCACTCGGGAGGCTGAAGCAGGAGGATTATTGTGAGTTTGAGACCAGCCTGGGCTACAAAATGAGTTCAAGGTCAGCTTGAACTGCATAGTGAGACCCTGCCTCAAAAAAATAGGGCCGGGGATTTAGCTCAGTGGTGTAAGCACCTGCCTGCAGGTTCGAGGTTGTGAGTTTGATCCGGGGTACCAAAAAAAAAAGTGTCATAATGAAACTCATTATTTTATACTGTTAATACACACTAATAATAATAAAAGTATTAAGGATTATAAAGAACTGTTTATGTAGATGTTTATCAATACCATATTATAAATTTAAAATGCAAAATTTAAAATAACAAACCCATTATATATTCACATACATTTTTTTAAACTGTATTTTCAAAAACAAGCCAGAAAGTGGCACTGTTTTTTATTCTGCAATTCTACTTATTTATTTATTTATGCAGGACTGGGGATTGAACTCAGGGCCTTTGCACCAAGCTACATTCCTCTTTTTATTTTGAGACAGGGTCTTGCTAAATCACTAAATTGTCCAGGCTGGGCTCAAACTTTCAATGCTCTTGCCTCAGCCTCCCACGGTTCTGGGATTACAGGCTTATACCACCACACCAGGCTGATTTGAACTTTATAATGGATGGCACTGTCAGATGACTGTGGAGGTGTGATATCTGATTATAGTAGACAAGGATAAGAATCACTGTTTATAGAACTTGTTTGATCCTGAAACAGTATTTGGGGTTCTGTCACTCCAAAGTCCTCCAACATTCTTATCACTGACTACTACAAAGCCTTCTATGTAGACCTGTACTGATAATGGAGTTTCACCCAAAATAACTGCCCTGAAGTCCTTTTTACAGAGCTCCTCAGAAGATTCTAACATGAAGCCTCGATTAAGAACCACTGCCTTAGAACAGGGAACACCAAGAAAATCCAAGAGAACAATTCACACTCTAAAGTTACACTGACATTTAAGAGGTGTCAAGAAACTTACTTTGTAGAGTATAACACCTCTGGATTAGTTGAAATTAAAATGGAATAATTTTATGCTAGCATTTACAAAGAAACAATTTCACAAGAGGTGTACTGAGTGTGGGAATTAAATGAACAAATATTGCTGGGCATGGTGGCACATGCCTGTAATCCCAGCATTTGGCAGGCTGAGGCAGGAAGATCGTTGTGAGTTCAAGACCAGTCTGGGCTACAAAGTGAGTTCAAGGCCAGTCTGAATTGCACAATGAGACCCTGTCTCAAAAAATAGGGCCAGGGATTTAGCTCAGTGGCGTAAGCACCTGCCTGGCAGGCAAGAGGTTGTGAGTTCGATCCCTGGTACAAAAAAAGAAAAAAAAAAAGCTGGGTGTGGTGGCGCATGCCTTTAATCCCAGCACTTGGGAGGCTGAGCTAGGAGGAGCATTGTGAGTTCGAAGCCAGCTTGGGCTACAAGGCAAGCGCAGGGCCGGTCTGAGCTACATAGTGTGACCCTGCCTCAAAAAACTAGGGCCAGGAGTTTGGCTCAATGGCTTAAGCATCTGACTGGCAGGTGCGAAGTTGTGAGTTCGATCCCCGGTGCTGGGAAAAAAAAAAAAAATCAACAGTAATTCTAACTGTAACTTTGTACTTTAAAAAAGGCCAAATTAAAAAAAAGAACTGTGGGCCTGGGATATAGCTCAGTGGCATGAGCACCCGCCTGGCAAGTGTGAGGTCCTGAGTTTGATTCCTGGTAGCCAAAAGAAAAAAGAAAAGAGCCCCTAAATTATTGGAGAGGTGCACATTATTTTCTAACTTCTAAAGAAGTATCTAGTAAAAACAATTTAGTTTCATATTCCATTACATTTCAGTCTCTAAAATTAATATAGAAATTCCAAATCTGAAAATGCTTTCAGAGGCACTCTGCCATAAATTCTAGATATCTATTTATGCAAACCTACAAAGAATATTAGAGAGAAGTAGATGTGGTAGATGATACAGGAAGAGCAGTTACGCTCTAGAAACCTTTAACGGAACAGGGAAACATTAGTTTGAGGCCTCCTGCCAGCTGGCAGACACAGCCAGCCTTCTCCATCTCTTACCCCCATCTAATCAACACTGTGGGATGTCTGGTAAAGCCAACAAGAATACTAACAACAATGAGTACAAACTGCTTATATGCTTTAAAAAAAAAAAAATCAGAACCCTGTGAAGGAAAGATCTAAGCCATTGAAAAAAAATAAAGATTGCATTTCGGCTAGAAAACAGAAGATAATTAAAGGATAGGCCAAAGTCTAAAAATGGCAGTGCTGGTACAGACCTAGAATACAGTACACACAGTGATTATAACTTCAGTATATAAGTGAACCAATACTAACTTCATCAGGGAATTGCAGTTCCATGGGCTAATGGAACCCTTTGCTTCAAGTGTCTACAGTTTTTAAGAAGCAATAAAACATTCATGTATGGTTGATCTGTAACCAGGAAAGTGAATTTTAAAAATTTCAAAAATAACTAACAACCCTTAAAACACTTTTTTCTGTGGAGAAGGAGGACGACGACGACTTCCGGCTAGCAAAGAGAAAGCAGAAGTATAAGTACAATCAATTAATAATTCTGAAATTGATGTTTGTTTCAAACCCTTTCTCCTTCCATTCTCCCTACACAGGTGCAAGTAGCAACACTTTCCCTTTTCAAGGAAGAATAATATTCTGGTTACTTCCAATGGTTAGTACTATAATAATGCAACTGTGTTGCAGGTCTTGTGCTAAGTAACCCATGTACATTATCTCTGTTAATCCTCATTGTAACTAATGTATCTTCCATTTCCATTTTACATGAGAAAAAAATTTAAACTTGGGGCACACAACTAGCAAATCGTATAGAGATGAAAAGACAGATCTGACTCCATACCCTGCGCTTGTGACTAAACTGAAGCAGTATTTTTCTTAGCCTTTTCCTCTCAAAAGACTGAAGTTCGTATGCTCTGGGGAATAAATAGGCAGGAAGGGGGCACAGGAAGTGGTGCAGAAGTACTTTATAATTTCTCAAGATAAGGACACCTGCACTGCTTTTTTAAGGGGGGAAATCTGCAATAATATGAAACCCCTCTTTTCTGGCCCTGTTATTACTAAAATGGACAAGTTGGACAAGCACCACCTACAGACTGTAGCAAATAAATCACTTGGGTTCAGTGGTAGGGAGGGCATTATGCAAGACTTCCCAGCACAGCCTAGCCAGGATACTTCACAGCCAAGGCACTTGGGCCCCTCCTCCCCAGCTAGACAGCGTGGCTCCTTTGCATTCCCCTCAGGAGATAGGGTGGAAGCACATAGCTCCACTTTCTAAGGCAAAGAGGGCAGCTAAAAGTCCTGGTTGGCCTCTCTGGGCAACCACAGGCGCCAATAAATCGGCCACAGGCGATTCTCTCATCCCCTTCCCGGCTTGAAGTGGGAGCAAGATATAATGCAAAAGAGCACTGACTAGGCTTGGAAGATAAGTGATCTAGGCTTAAACTCCTCTGTAAATGACATCACTGCAGTCAGGTAAATCTCTCTGAGCCCATTTCCACAGGCTTGTAACATAACAGTACTACCTTCCCTTTAGTCAAAATCCAAAATTTGTCCATGAAATTAGGTGGGATAGATCCTATAGCACAGGACTTGCTCTGCTGAAGGCACTCAATTAACAGCAACCAAAATTGAGCAAAATCCACCTCCACTATATCCAAAAGGCATTCGGATAGGAAAGGTCATGTGGGACCCTTTCTTGCTATCTTGCTGACTAGCTCTTGATGTTTCCCAGCCGACAGGACCAGCCTATTTCAAGTCCATCACGTTAATATTTTGATGACGGATTCACAGTTTTACCCTTAACTAAACCTGCAGATTACTAAACAAACTTTGATGCCTTAAACTAAGCAGGCAAGCAATGCCACAATGCTTGTAATTTCGCTGAGAACAAGGCCAACATTTTTGGGGACTGGTGGTGGAAAAGGGGATGGGTTTCTGGCTTCATTGTACATCACAAGCAGCCTATCCCACCTAGAAACAGCACCACCTCCACTATTTCAGGGCCATCACACACTGGTAACCTCATTTCTCAATAAACTTGAGAACTTCACTGACTGAAGCCACAGTCCCAGCACAGTGGACTGCAATAACCAAGGTGTCCTCATCCCTAAAGTCCAGCTACGGAGAAGTGTAGGGCTTGCTCTACACTTGAGAATTAACAGGCTGTGCTGGGAAGTCTTGCTCAAGCCCAAGTATTTTGCCCTTTAGGACTGGTGTCTTCACCTGTAACATTAGATGAACTGGACTTTATAGAAGGTCCCTCTCAGCTCTACAGTTTGAGATTCCAAGATGTATTTTACACACTTGTCAAAATCCTGTGAGAGAATGAACGGTTCTGCTGAAAAGACTCACGCTCAAGAAAAAGAATATCGTTTTAATCCCCTGGGAATGGGGTGGGGAGACAAAGGGCGTTAATTTATAAAGCAGGTTAGCTGCTGTCAGGTTCCAGGTAGGGACTATGTGTTGCCTAGGCAACTAATAACCGCTAGGTTTTTCCAAATGCTGAGTGGTAGAGAGATGGTGACAAGATGGGGCAGATTTCAAGAAGAAAAACTTGACTTGCTTACTAACATTTGAAAAAGAAAAAGAACTGCTGAGGTTGGGAGCTTCCCACTCTATAAACTGGCTATCACGACCTGGTGGCGGGGGCGGAGAGCGGACCGGGCGGCGCCCGCGAATCCCGCACCTGAAGATGGGCAGACGTGCAAGATGGGTTGACCCGGCCTTCGGGGCCGACGCCTCAGGCCCGGCGCGGGGTCGCACCCGGGGAGAGAAGCTCCAAGCCTTTGCGGCGCGTCCTCCCCGCCTGCGTCAGGGCCCAGCGGCCCGCGGCAGGGGGCTGCCCCGGGCATCCTCCGCGCGACGCTCACTCGCGGTTGCCATTTTCCTCCTGTGCTTCACCGACCAAAAATGCCCCTCTCCCCAGTTACTTGCATCTATCCCGCGACCTGTGCCGTTGCAGCCGCCCCGGGTAGCCCGCGGCGGAAGGGACGGGCCGTGTCGCTTACCCAGACGCCGCCGCGGCAGCGGGCCAACTCCTCCGTGCGGGAGGGGCGGGCTCCCGGCCGCGCAAGGCACGCGGCGGCGCCAGCTCACGCACCCCGCCGCCCGTTCTCGCGCGGCTTCCCGCGCCGGCCGCCGCGCGACAGGCTCACGTGACCGTGCGTCTGGTAGCCGGGGAACTGGCGGCGCTGGGGCTGTGTGTGCGTGCGCGCGTGCGTACGTGCGCGCCCGCCCGCCCGCCCGCCCGAGCGGCTGGGTGGGGGTCTGCCGGCGCTCAAGGCTCCGCCGCTGCCACGGTTCCCAGTCGTGACCGTGTGGGCGGAAGCGTGGGTACAAGCCTGAGCGTCACAGGCTCCCCACACACAGCCGCGTGACCCGGGGACTTTCCCCAGGGTGTGCAAAAGCACCGGCACCCCCTCAACTCTGGGGTGGGAGCGGGGAAGGATGGGCCCGCGTGTTCGGCGGGATAGGGGTGAGGGCGTGGGGCCAGCGAGGCCGAGCCGCTGGAGCCTAGGCGGAGAGGCGGGCTGGGCGGGGTGGGGCACGGCGGGGGAAGTGACTCAGGCCTCGTGGCGGACGGGCCCGCGAAGGCTGCGGGGGGGCGGGGCGGGGAATGGGCGACCCTGAGCGGACGAGCTGTGGGCCGGACCGGGCGAAGGGTGCCGGCGCCCCCAAAACAGCTGGGGCGATCTACGAGGGAGGGCCGCCCCTCCCCGGCCGTGCAGAGCAGGGATCTGACATCTGGGCGGAGTAGGAGAGCAGCACCCTGCCACTGGGGAGTCGGGAGGAGCCGCGTCTCATCCAGCTGTGCAAACAGGAGGAGGTCCCAAGCCGACCCTCGGGAGAGGGGTGGCCAGGCCGCCGCCGCCGCGCCGGTCCCCGCGGTGCGGGTCGTGCCAGTCCGCCCGGAGCCCGACGCAGAAACTTGTTGCAACAAACAGGCGACCGCTGGTGCCCCTAGCAGCCAGCGGCGGAGTGGGTGGGCGGGCGAGAGGGAGGGGAAGGCTGGCGGACGCCGCAGCGAACTGGTGGGCAGACCCGGAGTCGCCGCGTAAGCGGGGCCGGCTCAGTGCGGTGCGGCAGGCGCGGCTGTGCGGCAGCGGAAGTCCTTTGTTGCAGCGCAGTCCCTGGCAGAGCGGAGTCTCCGCGCAGCCCAGCCCGAGCGCCGCGCGCCGCCGCCACTGCAGCTCGCGGCCCCTTCGCCTCCGCCCGCCTCTCCTGCGGCCGATTTGCCTTAAACTCCCTAAAATCTCCGCAGCCCTGGTTCCCACTGCGGCCGGTGAGTATTTGCCAGTCGTGAGGCGATTTGCGCAACTTTGGGCTGGGCCGGAGGGCGGCGGGCCCGACGGAGTGCGGGGCCGGAGCGGCACCGACCGTGCGGGGAGCCGGAGCGCGGCGGACGCACTGCGAGGACCCGGCGACGGGAGGTTGCTGGGCCGCCTGCTCGTGGCCGGCGCTGCGATCCCGGGCGCGTGGCCTCCCCGCGTCGGAAGCGAACCTCCAGTAGCGACTAGTTCTCAAATTAGTTTCTTTGCCCTTTCTTTTTCTGCCTTTATTTTATTTTTTTCGAGGGGGGAGGGGAGGGGTGGACGGGAGGCGGGAGGACCCGGTTGATTGACGGCTGCAGAGCCCGCTTCTCAACTTGAGCCGCGGCTCGGCGGTGGTGGGAGGGGAAGCGTCCCGGACCCCCGGGCTGCGGACTTGGGCGCGCGCCGAGGCGGGAGGCGCCTGGGCCGTGCGGATTCTTGCTGCGTGCTTCCCGACCCTCTTCTCGCCGGCACACACGCTTTTTGTTCAGGAAAAAGTGGTAGGTGTGAGGTTCGGGAATTTTCAGTGGGAAGGCTCTGTTTCCCTGGGAGAAAGTGCGTTCGCCCCCGGCGGAGGGCGCCTACCGAAGTGGAGTTGGCGTCGGCGAGCGCGTTGGGTGTGGGCGCGGGGTCGCTGTGCGCCCGCAGGCTCCTTTCTGCCGGGGCCGCGCGTCCGCTGCCTCTGAGGGCTTGACTGGACGCTTTCCGAGTTGGCGCGCCGGGGAGGGGCTGAGCAAAGTCCTTGTTTTCTGAGGAGAGGGCATTGGTTGGTGTGTGATAATGTTCCCGAATAGTTGAGTGTGGTCGGTGCACGCGGATTTTCCGCTGGCCGGTTCATTGCCACTCGGGGTGTATCACGAGGGGAGGAGTTTTTCCTTGGACCCCCGAATCCAGGGAGCGGTGCGAGGCGTTTCAAAGTCAGAATCAGTTCCTGGAGCCGAGTGTCGAGGCACTCAAGCATACTTGAAGGGCGCAGTTCTCATGACAACTTCAAACCAATCGCGGTCGTCTTTGAAACGGAGTTAGGTTCTGTGAGGTGTTAGTGCAAATGGCTATGATGTAGAGAAATAGGGAGAATGGAGACACGGGAAGATGGAGCCTGAATGGTGGTTGGCTATCTTTTGCTCCGAACTTTAAAACTTTTCTTTGGAATCGCTGGCTGAGTGTTTAATAATGCTTTAGTAATAACTGAGTGGCTTTGGGAGCTTGATGAGGCTTCCTTCTCGAAACAAACAAGCGTGGTGATGAAAGCTTTGCTAAGGTTAATAAACAGAAAGTCTGCAGGAAACCTTCTTCAGCTCATGTTTTACATTCATTTTAAAAGCAGAATTTCTCCATTAAGAGCAGATTTTCATGGTTTTGAGTAACACAGGTTGAGTAGTCTTTCTGTTCTGTCCACCACTAACACGATGACCTACTCTTTGGTGGGGGTTGGGGGCTAGTGCATTATTTTCAAAGGAAAGAGAAAACTTGTTTTAATTAGGACTTTGCCGTGAACGGTCACTCACTCTTGACCTTGTGTTTTTGATTTCACTTTAACACTGCTAAGTTTTCGTACTGCTTCCTCATTCTCCTCTTTTGCCAGGCCCTGGGGAAGGTACAGTTGACGGGCCTTTTAAAAACTGCCTCCGTGTTCTTTGCAATACCATTTCTCCTCTAATGTGCAGGAGAAAAAAAGTCCCTGCCTTGAAGCCTGACCTTCTCTGACCGGGAAAGGTAGTAAGCCTTTGCTGGCCCAAAGGGGAGGGAATCATTTCGTATAGAAATGCAGAAACATTTCAATAGGTTTTGGTTTCTGTTTTTTAAACAAAAATCTTAAAAAAGAAAAAATGAGAAGATATACTTGAGAAATATCTGCTTGAGAGATCACTTTGGTCTCTATAGAATGTTCTCCTGATACTTACTTTTTTTTTTTTTTTTTTGACACAGGGTCTCACTATGTAGCCCAGGCAGGCCTCAAACTCATGGTGATACTCCTGCCACACCTGGCTCCTGTATTTTCTTGTGTAATATCTCATGATGAAATAGTGGAATTGCTTTGTAATTTTTCTTGCATTCTCATGTGAACCAAAAATTAAAGTTACTCATGACTTTTGTTCTCAAAATCGTAAAATATTTTTAAAATTATAAAATCCATGCTGTTTATAAAAATTCAGCCCATAGTGGCATACATAAAATACAAAAATGAAAATCATTTTGACTCTATTCCCCGGAGATAATCACTATGAGCAGTCAAGTCCTTGATTTAGAAACGAGAGAAGGCAACATTAGATCATAGCTGGGCTGCTGTGTGTGCCGCTCCCTGCCTGGGGACAGCCTGTCAGGAGTCATGGGCTCATGTTCTCTGTTCACTACTGAGATTGGTGAGCATTGTCAGGTGGAGGGAAAGGAAGTTTTGAGCTGACTGTAAATTCTATGTTGAAGTGGTAGTCATGAGAATTTAAATCTATCAAAGCTGCTATTTCAGGTTTGACCTCATGAAGTGAATGTTGCTGGGGTAGTTCTCACACTTTGTTGTTAAGTTGATTTCAACTCTGATGGATTGCTACATACCTGTCAGACTCATTGAAACAAAATCCCTTTTATGTGTAGAGCATTTCCTAATTTACCTAATTTACATTTGGGTAGAAGGGAATATACAGTACTTGCCTTGAAGACCACTGCCAAAATATCCCCGTGTTGATACTGGATGGTAGGGATTCCTCCTAATCATTATCCAGAGGGTGTGTTCCAAACGTTGTGCAAAGGAAATTATAGAAAAGGACTCTAATAGCAGAGGGTACTTCTTTCAGATGTGGCATGGGAAGGACTGATAGGTTAAGGGATAGTAGAGATTCATAACTGACATCTTAACATTTGCTTAAGGTGGATTCTAACTGCACTTATATTTTGGCATGTATGATTGTTTGTATATTAACTTAAAAGATCTTACTCAGACTACAGAATCACTTATTCCTTAGCCTGTCATATTCAAGAATGTGCTATAAAGAAGTTGATATTCAGAAAAACAAAGCACCAAAACAGTACACAGAAATTTAATCACAGCTTGATTGCTTGAGGGTATTGGAAACATGACTTTTTTTTTTTTTTTTACACAACTCTGACTTTAAATTTAAACTTCTTTTCAAAATTTTAAAGTTAAAGAATTTTTGTGTTAGCCAAATGAGACACATGTAATCCTTCTCAGAGGTAACGGAAGAGCTCCCTTCCCATTTGAAAAATAGTGTCGGGGTGAGCATGCTCCATGGGCAGTGGAAGTCAGCAGGTGAAAAAGGAGACAGGGAAGGGGCTGGCATTGTGCCTGTCTGCGAGATGGGGCAGTGTGAGGGCTCTCAGATTCATGGAAAAAGGGAGTCTCTGGGAGGCTTAAAAGTTCTAAAGTAATAAATGCTTCAGTTAGTAGTTAATGTCCAGAATGTGTAGTCTCCTTTACCGAAACTGAAACTTAAAGCTTTGAATCAAAAGAGAGTTTGAGTCCCAGCTTCTGCTTACAAGATGAGCAATTTGGGGTAAATCAATCACTGGACATGTTTTTTCCATTCACAAAATGAGGACAATAAAAATCCCTCTCAGGGTGGTTATGAGACTCAGTTGTGTAATGTATGAAAAATGCTCTGTAAAATGTCAAGCACTATATAAATAATTGCTGAGACTATAATAAGGAAAAAAAATGAAAAGCAAAACAAAACTTACCTACTTCCACATTTATTCATTCCAAAACATCAGATGTCACCTAAGTGTTAGGCAGCATGTTAGAAGCTCAGAGCTTGCACTGCTAAGGTCAGGACTCAATGTCAAGGACTGAAAGCAGAGGGGCTCAGTAATGACAGCACCAGCCTTAAGTGTGTAGAAAGATACAGCATCCCACTTTGGATGCTACATTACCTGTCACCCTACAATGGCATGTGTAAGCTGAGCAGCGCAGAAGTGCATTACCTGCCTTCGCCTGCCATCAGGAGAGCTTTCTTGAAGAGAGTGAGGTGGTCGTAATAGGTTTAAGCTTAAACGAATTTTTGTGTGTGTGTGATACTCTGTTGGCTTCAGTTCATTGAATTTTAATTAGATAAGTATGTGAATTTTCAGGATTTTGGTTAGGATTTTTAAAAATACTAGAGCCACAGAATTGGGAGCAGTCCAATTTTTTAAAATTTGTTAAGATCTGCTGAAAGAAGGAAACTGGGAGATTCCTCCCATTTTGGTAGAATAAGCCAAAATCTTTGCCTTCAAGCTGGTCACAAGATAGTGAGGGAGACTAACACACAGATAAATTGTAGCCAGTGGCTATTAATGTGGCACTGCCTCACAATAATAGCTAGGAACGATAGTGTCCCTTGTTAGGTGACAGTATTTGAGGCATAAATTGGTTAAGAAACCCACTGAAGGGCACTCATTTAGATGGCAGAGCTGAGGCAGTTTGGTTAGTCTGTTCTACTCAGTATTCCTGTTCTGATTATTAAAACAGAGCATAATATAGTACATGCAAAATAAGGATAATACGGAAAAATGTAAAATGGTAGAAGAGAAAGTTGTCACAGAATGTTTTTAAGAGGAAGTAATAAGCGATGTTCTTAAGTGATGTGTGGGAGGTTCAGACAAAACCAGTGGATATGAGTAAAATTTAAGAATAAGAAATACATGAAGCAGGATATAGTTTAGTAGCACAGCTCCTGCCTGGGAAGCATGAGGCCGTGAGTTCAATCCCTGGTACCAAAGAAAAGAAAGAAGACATGTTTGGAGAGATACATGAAGCAATGTAGAGTGAGGGAGGGCCAAGGGTTGGTTAGCAAGTAGTTCTGTGTTGCTTGAACATAAAGCTTGAAGTAGGAAGTGACCAAATAGAAGAGTGAATGGGTGGACAGAGAGGTTCTTTGGACACTCACTAATGAGTTATACCTTAGCTTGCGGATATATGAAGGGGAACTATGGCAAGAGAATGACCTGATCTTAATTTTTGTTTTTGTGCATCCTTTTAAGTGAAGGGCAGATTTGAGGGAGCAGTTCAGGCACTTGTTATAGTAACTTGGAGTTGATAATAGAGGCCTCATAAGGGCAGAGAAGGTAGGAGTGAAATAAGGGGCAGATTTGAGAAATACAAGTAGGGTAATTGGTAAGGCAGTAGTTTATGAGAAGTTCCAGGTGACACCCTACTAGCCTGAATGATTGGTTTGTAGTGGTGGAAGCTGAGACAGAAGATAGAGGGAGGAGCGGTTTTACTTGGGCCCCATGCAGAGTCTGAAGACACAGTGAATATTTTGGTATAGACAGAAGTCCTACAAAATGAACCCTGAGACTACAAATACCATGTGCAGAAGGGTACTTCCTGGTGAAGTCACTTTTAGCTGGGAGGAGCCAGCTGTTTACACAGTGCCCTCTGGTGGTCATAGTGCCTGAGGCCTCCTTCGGTTGAACAGATAAAAGATGTAGAGTCAGCCTAGATTAAATAGGCTTTACTCCTGGAAGGAAAGAAAATATTACAAAAAGCATTACGTTCGCTCAGCCTTCTGTGTGGACAAATTCACTAATTCACTTCATAGACCATAATGCAGTTGGGTTGTCTCACTAAGTTACTTAGTTAACAACCTTAGCTAGGCTGTGCCCTGAAATAAAGCAAAAGAACAGGAATTTGATTGCCTGTCAACAAAGTTCAAGAATTGAAGCCTTACATCATACTTAAAGAGCACTTGCCTAGGTCCTTACAGAAAATTAAAGTATTAGAGGTTAAGTTTCAATGAGTCTATCTAGTTTCATAGGCCATAAGACACTGAAATGGTGGGCATCAGAGCTTGGCACACCTTTTAGAAGTGAAAACTGTTGTCTTGATAAGGTGACAAAAATACCAATCAGCCAACAGTCTCCAAAAGCGTTGTAGTCTGAGGACATTTAGTGTAGGTAAAACAAATCTTTTTTTTCCAGTACTGGAGAGAGAACCCAGGCAGGGCCCTCACGCTGAGCTACATCCTCAGCTCTTTCTAAGCAAGGTCTCACTAAGTTGCCCAGGCTCTGTTCACATTTGGCAGTCCTGTCTCGGCCTGCCAGAATGGTGGAATCTTACAGACATGTGCCCCCCATGCCTGGCCAACTGTAAACAACCTTTGCAAATTTGACCAGCTCTGGCATTCAGCAAAACATAATGGATGTAGAGAACAAAATAGACAGTTGGTGCTACATGTGGGATCAGTAAGAGGAGAGTATGAAGAACCCTGTACCAGGGATAAGGAAACCAGGGTTTTATCATGAGAGCCATTAAAGCAGTGTGACTTTAAGTACATCACTAACCTCTGAGGGTTTCAGTTTATGTTCTGGTCTATAAAACAGTGGGTTGAACTTCATCATTTCATAAAATTCTATAAATATGTTTATAGTGACACCATTAATACTTTTTAAAGATTGGATTATGCTGCCTGTTTTTTTTTTTTTTTTTTTTTTTTTTTTTTTTTTTTTTTTTTTTTTTTTTTTTTTTTTTTTTTTTTTTTTTTTTTTTTTTTTTTTTTTTTTTTTTTTTTTTTTTTTTTTTTTTTTTTTTTTTTTTT
>RJWM01002615.1:79367-125943 GCA_004363535.1 Dasyprocta punctata | reverse complement strand
GGTGGCCTAGGAGTCCCCGGATCCCCTGACCCCCTGACCCTCTGTTTGTGTCTAGGCATCACTGCTGCAGAGCAGACTCAACCAGATCTTTGAAATCACCATCCGGTAAGTAGTCACCCCAGGCAAGAGACCCGACCTCTGTCCCCAGGGCTGGGGTCAGCAGCCAGCTCTCCTGGACAAGGAAAATGGTGATCACACTGAAGCCTGGGAAGAGGCAGAGGTCCTCGTATGTCATGAAGCTGGTGCTTCATTTCTAAAGCAGCTGCGTCCTTGTACAGCCTGCAGAGAACTTAGACTGAGCTAGCTATAGATTCTCGAAGCAACTTAAAAATCCAGGAGTCTGCGGGGTGACCAAGTCTTCAGTGTCAGGCAAAGAGAAACACAAATCAGCTGCTGTGTTTAGCTGCACAGGGCTGGGACCCCAGACTTCCTGCCTCACGTGTTCCTTCTCCGTCTGTTTCCCCAGGCCCCCGCCAAGCCCGTCGGGAACCATCACCGCTGCCTACGGCCAGCCACAGAACCACTCCATCCCCGTCTATGAGATGAAGTTTCCTGACCTGTGTGTATACTGAGCTCCTGCAGATGAAGCTCCTCACTGGGATGGGGTCTGAGGGAAGGGCTGACCCTCGCACCCACCCCTGCCCCTGAAAATCTAGCTGGGGTCTCTGACAGTCGCCTCCTCCCCAGCTAAGTAAAGACAAAGCCTCCAGGCCCCTCCAGAACTTCATGGCCCGCCTGCCTTCGCCACGCCTTCCCTGCGGAAGACCCAGCCACCTGCCCCTCCTCTGTGCCCTCCTTCTCTTCATCAGCCAGGGGCGGAGCATCGTGGGGTTGTCTCTAGAGAGAAGGGGTAGGGAAGCTCCGCTTGGTGTAGTGGGTGAAGCGCTTCCACTGGGCTGCATCTCAGGGCACGTCCGGTGTCCCCAGAGGAGACTTGGTCCCAGGAGGCACCAAAGCTCCCCTCGGATAGGAGAGGTGGGAGCTGGCCATGGCGTTGTTCTCCTCCCGAGCAGGCCCCGCCTCGCCCACTCGCATCCTAGGACTCTCTTCCTCTCTAGCTGGCCCTTCAGCTGTCCACTCTTTCCTTCTCCTGCAGTTTAACATGGAGCCCCTTGTAGCTGGAACTGGTATGGAGACGAGGCTGGTTCTGTCACCTCTCCCGGGCACAGGTGGGACCAGTTGTGTCCCTCTATAGCGTCTCTCCTCCTTTGTTCGGAGGGGACTTGTGGTGGGTGGTTCCCTGTCTTCCGAATGTTTCTTGAGTTAGCTGGGTTCTCTCTATGTGGTTTTCCTTCCAAGGACCCTAAGGAGTTTTCACAACCTCTGAGTTGGAGAGAAGGCAGAAAGAAGATAGTCTAGTTCAGTGAAGGCGAGCATTTTGGAGTTTCCAGTCATAGCAAACAGCCAGCTACGGCCTGCCTGCCATGGGTTCCCACCACTGGGGGCGGTGCAGGGGCCCTGAGGCCCGGCCAGGGGAGCAAGGCGAGGGAGGAGTCCGGCAGGCGGCCCTTTGCGGCTCAGAAGCCAATCTTTTGGATGTTCCAGTCGAGGAAAGAGGGAGCTAGCGCCTCCTATTCAAGTGATCTCTTCACACTCTGGAAAAGTGGGACACTGATGCCACCTGGCCTTGCTTGTAGCCTAGGAAGGGGCAGTAGAGACCCCTTTAGGTTCTGGGCTTCTGTCTTCCCTGAGTGCCACTTGGCTGTCCCTGAGTGTAGCAGACCCAGAGCCGGGCAGGCTGTGGAAAAGGCCTCTTGCCGCGCGCTCTGCTTTTCTGGCCCTTCTTCCTCTGAGTGCCTTTGGGTAGCCTGGTGCCTCAGGAAGCAGCCTCCCGCTGCGGTCTAGAGGAGCCCTTTGTTTCCTTTCCAAGCTTTCTCTACCTTTCCTGGGCTGATGTAACTCATAGTGAGGTCTAAATGGTCAGATGTTCCCTCGGTGGAGAATTTGCTTTGAAAAGTGGGGAGGATGGGTAGATTTCTTGACCACAAGAACCCCGTTCTAGGGTACATTTTAGGCAGGATGGCAAGGGGCCAGAAGGAGGCTGTGTCTGCTCAGGGCCAGCAGGCTCCCCAGGACCCCCTCAGGTCACATCTCTGCACGGTGACAGATGGGTGCAGGGCCCTAACACACTGCACTGTGGTAAATGCTGGGGGAGGGGCTGCCTGAGCCTTTGTCCTATGGCCTGGTGGTCTCCACACTTCCCAGGGTCACTGTCCCAGCGCTGTGGGCGCGTGGTTTCTGCACGGCCTGCATGATCACAGGCCTGGGCTGGGGGTAAGCTCCCACTCCCCGAGGCTTTTGGGCTGTATTTTGTGGTTTTTGTGTAACTTATGCTCAACCCAACTCTACAAGCATGAATTTAGATTTCTAATATCTCATTAAGAAACCAAGTTTAAAATAACTTTCAACAAACTTAAATGCAAATAACCTCTAGGAAAAAAAAAAAAAAAACTAGAGAAAATCTAAACCTTGAGCCACAAATGTCTTCCCTCACCAGATCTTCCCATCTCTTACCCACGCTTGGCTGACACAGGGGACTCTCAGTGTCTTCCTCATACCCGGGTGGCATTAAGGTCCCGGGTGGCACCTTTACCCTGAGCATTGCCTGTGGGGCCCTGGTTCTGAGACTCAAGAATCATTTCCTGGAATCATTTTCTTTTTAAAGGCAGCTTTAGAACCAGAGCCCTGGTGGTTTGCTCAAACTTCTCAGTCTCTCCTGGGAAGAGAGAGCAGAAAAAGGCATGGGCTTCCCGTTCTGTGTACATTGACCACAGCTCTCTCGCCATTTAACCAAGGCAGCTTTCTCTACACCATAGCTGTTCAGCAAAGATACGCTGCTTTCAGAGAACCAGCTGTGACTTGCACGTTCTCGTCTCAGTTTCAGTTTAAATTTACACTCAGTAGAATCTTAGCTTGCCTGCTGACATGGAGTGGACTTTGGATTCTGGTCAGCTGTGCCTCAGAGTCAGGAAGTTTAGTGGGAGCATCACCTTGGACAGAATGAAATAGTGAATGCAGCGATGTCTGTCACCCCATCACAAGGCCTGGGAAGGCAGAGCGGAGTTGAGTGGGATCCAGAGGTTGCAGCTTGTGCCCATGTCCCCAGCCTAGTGTCCCTGCAGCCTGCCTTCCAGGCCCTCTGGATGCACTGTCTTGTGCCCCATTTTCTCGCCCTCCTGTGAGATTGAGCCAGCAGGAGCCAGCTCGCCCATTGAGACCAGCTGCCTGCAAAAGCTGCCAGGGACTGGCTCTGTGGGTAAGGGACAGGGCAGTCAGCCTCCTGCTGATAGAACTTAAAAGGCACTGAACATATTTGAGAGTTGGAAATTCTGTTGATTTGGTTGGGTCATAAAAGTGCACGAGAAGCAGCCAGAAGCACCCCTGTAGTCCCAGGGGAGCCATCTGCTTTCCTCAAATTGCGGTCTCAGTGCTCTGGGCCTGTGCCAATTTCCTCTCTTTGACGAGACAAGTGGTTTCTTCACTCCTAAACAGACTCCTCAACAGGGGTGGAGCCTATGCAGAAAACCCCTCAATCCTCCCCTGTCCAGCTGCCCCCCTGCTACCCATATACAGATGGATGGACAGGGAGAGGTGGGGCCGGGGCCCAGTGAATGCACTCGGAGAAGCAGGCGTCATAGCATGTATGTGCTGCCTTTTGTGCTGGCCATGCCAGGGCCACAGGACACATTTCAACCAGAGTAGGTGTCCGAACAGCCGTTAGGTTTCTTTAAACACAGACCTCTGGGCTACGGAGGGGCAGGGCTGGTCTTGCCTTTCAAGTGTCATTCCACTGTCCCCAGGCCTTCTGACTGACTTGAGGTGCGAGGCTGTTTTTCCCAGTTTTTTCTTGTGACCAGAATATGGCAGCTGGCTGCCTTAGGGGGCCTATTGAGAAGGGCGAGGCCTGGGCTATGGGGCTGAGTGTGGTGTTTAAAGGCAGACAGAGGTCATCTTATTCGGGGAGGCCACACCTGCTTCCTGTGATCTTGGCCCTGGCAGGCAGGTTCATCCCATTAGCCCTAGAAAGCTGGCTGCTGCGACCCTTTATCCCAGATCAGGCCTAGGTCAGAAGACTGCAAAAGGAGGGTCACGGTGGGGCCTGTCCTGGAGCCTGGCTGGCTCAGACGTGCTGAGGAGCCACAGGGGCAGGAGGAAGGACTCTGGCTGGAGGCAAGCTCTGAGCTGTCCTGGGACACCAGCCTGGCTGACCAGGCCTTCATCCTCCAGGGGACCCAGGGGCCTCCTGAGCCCACCACCTTCCCTTTTAGCCCTTCTTTGACTCGATTCTGGCGTATGAAGTGCAGAATTGTAGGTCGTATATGCTGCAGCCCATACATGGTGATGTGTCTGTGTTCATCCAGCCCTCCACGACCTGGCTGAGCGTGTGTATGTGCCTGTGTGTGTGCATGTGTGTAACATAGTCCATAGTTGGCAATATCTGTATATAATATCTGACATTTATATGTGAGTGCACAATTAGTGCCCATGGCAGTTTTCTGTATTTTAAACTTGTTGCATCAAATTAGTTTTATTTTAGGGAAGGGGTGAAAGGGGAGTGTAGGAAGAAGGACTCTTAGCAAGATCATTCTTTAGGAGTATTAGTTGCAGTTTCCCAATAAGCCTTCATGATGCCTTTTCAAATAAATGTTAATGTTGTCACTACATGCCTGGCTATTTGATTTCTTTAAGGTAAATGTTTTTTTTTTTCAGATACAAACAGAATCTGAAAATACCAACAGCGTACTGCTCACATTTAGCCACCCCAACTAACCCCAACTTTACCCACCTCAAGAAGGATGTGGGGAAAGGTGCTACCCAGACGGAAACCCAGGATTTCCAGCATGGGGGTGTCATCGATGGGCCGGGGCCACTCTTCATCCTACCTCATTTCCTATAACCCACATTGGCTTGTGGGAGTCTGGCCTTCTGACTCCCTTCACATTGGGAATTCCCGGGGTACAGTCCTCATTTTCTTTCACTGTGAACTTGCAGACTCACAGAGCTTCAAAATACAGGGCATCTGTATAAACACCACCTACTGTACCGTTTGCCTCCAGCTTTGGTGTGCAGGATCTGCTGGTGTGTCTAACGCAGGTGACAGGCATGCGTGTATATCCACAGGTACCTGGGAATCTCTTGTGAACGCTAAATGCAGGGCTGCAAACCTGTGGCCTCAGCATTGTGAAAACACCACAGCATTGTGCAAAAGAAACAGTGCCTGGCTCCTGTCCTGCAGAGCTTTGGAGTGTCCCTGAGAGGACAGAACAAGATAAGTACACAGCAAGTGACTTGTCACCTGAGCCAGAAAGCATGTTGTCCAACGTGGAGGGCGCGGGCTACAGAAACTCTGAAAATGAGCAGGGGCAGCTGAGAGAGATCATATCCTGCCTGGTCGAAGTGGAATGGAGGCCAGGCTCATGTTGAAAACAGGCGAGAATGGTCGGGGGAAGGCAGAGGGTTCCGGCCCTGAAGGAAAATGGGAGCGGAACCGAGCAGACCGTAGGCTTGAAGCACAGCCTTCATCTGGGAAACAGGCTTGGTAAGGAGGGTGAGCCTGGTTGCCAGGGTCCTACATGCCGTGCCCAGTTTGGGACTGATGGAAAACTGGAGGGCAAAGGGAACTGTTTTGGTTCTGAGTGAGGAAATGTGCAAAAGCCAAAATTTGTTTTCCTGGTATTGGGGGATTGAATCCAGGACCTCACACATGCTAGGCAAGCATTTGCTACAGAGCTGCTGCATCCCTGTCTCTTTTTTAAATCTGAGACAGGGTTTCACTAAGTTGTCCAGGCTGGACTCAAACTTTGTCTCCCTGCCTGATCCTCCTTTGTAGCAGGGATCCTAACAGATTTTGTATACATGAATAGAAATTCGTGTATGATGGGTTGGGGAGGAGAGCAACTGGAGACCAGCTGGTTAGAATGTGGTTACGATCAAGGCCTCAGCAGCGAGGGCTGAGCAGGAAGAGGGGCCCGATGCTGGGCAACAGGAGGAGGGTACAGCTGGGGCGCACAAGGGCAGAAACGGGACCTCAAAGCTTGAGCCTGAGGGACTTAGGGGAATCTGTGCAGTGTTACCTTTACACAGACAGCTACGTTCCACATGTATATGTAAGGGAGTGAGGCCATGTGTCTGAGGTAATCTGTGAGGAGCCACAGTGGAACTGGTACCAACTGTCAGCTCTGACACTCAGGGCCTCAGTGATAAAGATGACCACATCTATTTTCTCCTTTTGCCCTCATAAGCCTCACGCTACGAAGGGAGGGATAAAGGAAAAAACGATCTTGGAGAACTTCCGGGACTTGAGTCTGGACAGTGAGGAGCACAGCCAGGACTCAGACCCAGGGAGTGACAACCACAGCTTCTGCTTCCACAGCCCGGGAGGGCCCTTCCGGAGTGGGTCTGCTTGACAGGCTCCCTTGGTCACTCTTGTAAGAGGAGTGTAGGCAGCAAATGGAGTCATCCCAGGGGTGCTGGCAAAGCCATCCCCTGATGACCCACACATTGGGCCGGGGTGGGGGCGTGGCAGGGCAGGGTCTTCCCCTTCTATTTCCCGCTAATGAAACACGCTACGCCATTCAGCCATATGGAAACCATTATGTTCCCCTCCACTATACACTGGTCTTTGATGGCTCTGTATTTGCATTTCGCTCGCAGTCTACATTCGAGTCAGAGTCTGCTGCGAAACTGGACAGGCTTTATTTCCTAACTACAGGCTACAGGCAGCTTCAGGGGCCAGAAGGCGCGGGCGGGGGCTGCGGGGCAGGGAGGCCTGCGTCCGCCTCACTGGCCCTTCTTGTGGGCGTTCTTGATGATGGCGTTCTTGAACAGCGTCACCAGCGGCGTCTGGCTCTTTTCCGAGCTCATGAAGCCGCCGTAGCGCTTGTCCTTGCGCGGGGTGCCCCAGCGGAAGTGTTCCATGCGATAGGACCCGTTGTCCTTCTTCTCGGCCACTGCCGCCTCGGCCTCGGCCACCAGGCCGAACTGCAAGCCGTCGGGGCCGGGCGCGGCGGCGGGCCGCTCCCCGGTCAGCTCCCTTTTGAACTCGAGCGGAAAGACCTCAGCCGACTCCTCCTCCGCGCCGTTCGGGTACACCTTCACCGGGCGCCGCTTCTTGCCCACCGGCTTGCCCCAGCGGAAGTGCTCCATGGAGTAGGAGCGCTTGCCTTCATGCGGGCCCGGCTCGGCGCCATCGCCGCGGAACTCGGGGTCGCCAGCGGGCAGCGGGACGCGGCTTTCGCCCGTCGCAACCTGCTCCTCCTCCCGCTTCTGGCCCGCGCCACCGCCGTCGCCGCCGCCGCTGCTGCTGCTGTTCCGGCGGCCGAAGCGGTCCCAGCGGAAGTGGCCCATGACGTACTTCCGGGGGTTCTCCGTCAGCGGCTGCTCGTCGCCGTTCCCCGGAAACACCGGCGTCTCGGCCGAGAGGTCGGGTTTGCAGGCCCGGATGCACTCCTGGGGGAAGGCGCCAGCAGTGAGGCCGGACGCGCCCTCGGGCAGCAGCCCCCTGCGCCTCGCCTCGCCTCGCCTCGCGCAGCCCTCCCCACGTGCGGTTCCAGGGCTCACCTCGAGGCCGCCCTGCCCAGGACGCAGCCACCCGATCTCGCGGCGGTCACGGATGGACTGACGTCATCTCTGCCTCACTTGTCCCTGCCCCCTACATACCCTCTGGTGACCACCGCAAAGATGCCAGCCCACTCCTGAGTTCACTTGTCTGTCCGTACCCGCCTTTTGGGAGCCGATCTTACCATTATATGCCTGATACATAGGAAATGTTCCCCAAAGGGCAGATCGGTGGTAGTTAATGACTTAATGACTACTGAGTGCATAGATATGATTCATTTCAAGTCCGGAAGAGGGGCGGGGCTGAAATTTAGGGGAGAATCTGGGTAATAGAAGCTTGACTTTGAGGGCCTGTATTTTTCAGCAATGCTTCAATCTTACCCTGCGAACTTATTCCATGCTTTACCCCAGCCCTGCCTCTGCCATCATGTCTCAACAACCTTCCTGTTGGGCCCTTTCTTCTGGTTCTTTCGAGCCTTTCTAGCTAATCTTGTACTTCCCTCCAGGCAGTGAACTTTGGGACAGGATTATTCATTTCCCTTCGCCTCATTGCGACTAGAGGGAAAGATGTAAAACTGGACTTATTTTCATTGCACGTGCCATGGAGCCTGTGTCTCTGGTCCCTGAGCCTAGAGGATTCAATTGTGGTAATACTGTATTTGCTTAGGAAAATGATCCATAGGTTGCAGTTGAGTTACTAGGGAACCACAGAGGAGAAAACAGAAGGCTCTCACCCACTGTACTGAGTTGCAAGTTTTCTCTACTGCATGGAGATTTATTCAAACTGCAACATGTTAACAGAAGAAAATTAAAATTATCTAGTTTATACTTTTCCTCCCCTAAACAGACAATGAAACAGGAGGCTCAAGAAGATGAGAGAAGCTTGTCACTCGCTGGTGACAGAAGTGGGACTAGAACCCATGGGTTCTGTGTCTAGTGCTCCTTCGCTGGTGAGCTCTCAGCAAGAGAGGCTGTCCAGTGAATGTCTCAAATCAAAAGTCTCGGGACTGTCTATACAATTCAACAGAATTCCCTGGGCTCTTTTTTCTATTTTATATGATACATGGAAACTGCTCTGTGTCTTTGAGGAAATATCTTCCTTTACCTTAACTCAGCTTCTCTGTTGGAAAAACGCTCAAGATGTAGTGTGGGTATTTCACCCTCCCGTGGCAGCCCCTGGACATGTGCACATGCATACATACACACACATGCACACATGTGCACACACACAAACACACGTGCCCTTGCAGTGTCTAAAGGGAGCGCCAGCCCAGCGTGCTTCTAGAAAGACTGCAGAGGAGCTTGGCAGAAGGTCAGTACTCCAGGAAAAGCATGAGATATTTGGCACCAGTTACCAAAAGCTGGTACCTTGGTCTTTCCTTCTCCCTCTAGAAATGTTCGTGGAAATACTTAGCTGGCTTTGTACTATAATAGATGAAAGGGGAAAATACATGGAGTTAAAATAGTAACTGATGTGAGGCTATTTAAAAGTGAATGATTTGAGGGCTAAAAGATTGAAGACATGGGATTCATTCATGGTACCTCCTGCTTTCTCTTTCTCTCGCTCTGTCTCTCCCTGTCTCTCTCTCTGCTCTGTCTCTGTCTCTGTCTTCTCTCTCTCTCTCTCTCTTTCTCTCTCTCTCTCTCTGAGACAGGGTCTTGCTATGTACTCCAGGCTGGCCTTGAACTCACTCTGTAGCCCAGGCTGGCCTCAAACTCTCAGTGATCCTCTTGCCTCAGCCTCTCAAGTGCTGGAATTACAGAAATGCAACACCAAGCCCAGTGTTTGCTTTCTCTCATTGGCCCAATTTTGACTTCACAGCAGAGTTCTGCTTGTGCCCTGGGTTGTGCCACCCCAGTTCATGGAAATTAATTTCCCCTTCCCCACGCCCCAGTCCCACCTGATGCCCAAACCAAGGTGGCATCCATGGCCCACATACCAGCAGGTTTCTTTCTGTGGTGAGGTCCTGACACTGGCTGCTCTCCAGGCACCAGCCACGCACTTCCACGGAGGCCTGAAGTAGCAAGGCCAGCAGCAGGGCCCCCGAGCGGCTGTAGCACGATCTCGGCATCTTCCAGGTGGCGGGCTGAGGCTCTGCAGAGGCAAACAAGATTGGCGGGTCCCCTGCAAGGAGCAGAACAATGTTGGACACTCACCAGGAAGGACTGCAAGCCAACACCAACAACACTTGCTTATGGAGTCCAAGGCTTTTTGAGGTCAAGAGCAGCACTGAGAAAGAAGATGAGACATGTGCAAGGTGGAGTTGTGGGGAGGAGAAGGACAGGATCTAGGAAAACTACGACCATTTCCTCCTTATCTCTGTTAAAACCAGAGTCCTGAAGAGGCTAGAACTGGAAGCTATTTGGGAGAATCACTTGATCCAGCCATTCATTTGAGAGATGGGGAATCTGAAGCCCACAAGAAACAATTACATTTGTGTTTGAGATAAGGTAAGGCTAAATTCTGCTTTCAACACAGAGCGTTCTTATTTCACTGCCTCCGTGAGGCTGTAATCCTGACACTCCAGATCCAAGAGGTGGGAATAACTTGAGAAAGACAAAGGACTCCAAAATTCCTGCTCGATATGGTCACTTTCCCTCTTCCTCTGCCAGCATCCTCTCATTCCTCTGAAACACCGTTTCCCATGAATATCAGATTTGCATAAAGGTGCTTAAAACTCCAGGCCCATTAGTTGCGCCTCAGACAACCCAGTCTGAGGTCCTGTACACAGTCTCTCCAGTGATCACTATTTCCCAGGCTCTAGGAATTTTGGAGAGGTTTAACTTTAAAACCAATTCTCTTAAAACTGGCTCCTTCTGGACTCTGCATATCAGACCTCCTGTTCCCTGAGTCTCTCACACATAGTCTGAAATAGGTGGCCTTGAAGAGGATGTAGGCAGTGAGGGGGGGAAATGGAGAGAGAGACTGGAAGGGAGCTAACCTCCAGTGTGAATGACCATCGGAAACACTATGGGAGAATCCAGGGAACCCCATTTGGGCAGATGCTAGGAGCAAGAAGTCAGGAAGAGACAAGAGAGGAGCACCAGGGCTCCTTCGGCTCCTGGTACCTGCCCTGTCCCCAGCACTGCTAGCTCTTGTGTTGCTGTGTCCCCCCTCACCCAGATGAACAAGCCACACCGTGGTCTGCAATCAGCTCACCACTGACTCTACAGTCATTTTGGATTTCAGAAG
Source organism: Dasyprocta punctata (assembly GCA_004363535.1). Lineage (NCBI taxonomy): Eukaryota > Metazoa > Chordata > Mammalia > Rodentia > Dasyproctidae > Dasyprocta > Dasyprocta punctata. The sequence goes on along the minus strand of RJWM01002615.1, from coordinate 115,193 downwards.
ATCTTCTCCACCCACAGTTAGAAAGAAATCTAATTAGATGAGAAAAATACTCATAATTAAGCTGTGGATGATTTAAGCGTCTTGTCACTCCTAATGAACATTTACCCTTTAAAATAAGTTTGCCTAAAAGAAATCTTGGAGGGGGAGGGGAAGTAAAAAGTATCAGGATACCATATGTATATGTACCAATTATCACAAACATATACTAATTTGAGAAAGGGTGGGGATAAAGCTCTCCTTGGGAGAGATGTGGGCCAGATCTTTCTTAGAGAGGGTGGCTTTGGAAGTGAAAAAGTCCTTTGTGCCCTCATTGTCCACTTCAGGAAGCCACTTCCTTCTCTCTGCCACACCCTCCCCATTCCCCAAGAGCTGGGCCACCTAGGGCTTTCCTGAAGGGCTGCCTGGCTTGGGCTGAGCATTTTCAGAGCAACCATTAGATGGCGCTAGCAGCCAGAGAGCGTGCCCTGCAGCCCCTCTGCTAAGGGGACACCTGAAAGAGGTCAGCCAGTGTTGCTGTTCTATCGTGACCGAGGACAGGCTGCTTTCGGTGTAGCTTGCTCCTGCTCCAGTTCAAGCAGGCAGCCTGAACTTGGTGAACAAGCCAGTCAGATCCAAGTGATGATCACACAGCACCTTCAGGTCAGAATTAGATCAGTCATTACAGGAGAAGCACAAAAATGGTGTAGTATAACATATTAGTAGAGAAAAACCATACAGATCCAACAGTCTCCTCAACTCTCTCTGTCTCTCTCTGTCTCTGTCTCTGTCTCTCTCTCGTGCGCGCGTGCTCTGTGTGTGTGTGTGTGTGTGTGTGTGTGTGTGTGTGTTTCAGTATGAGAGATTGAGCCCAGGGCCTTCACACTGAGCTACATCCCCAGACCTTTTTAATTTTTAAATTTGAGACAAGATCTCAGTCAGTAAGTTGCTCAGGCTGGGCTTGAACTTGCAGTGCTCCTGACTCAGCCTCCCAGAATGCAGGTGGGGTGCCACTACACTCAGCCCCTTGACCATATTTTAATTCTCCAAGCTGATCTTTCTGGAATGACTTCCATTTTCTAATAGGCCTCCTTCATGATTTTAGTCTTTCCTGAAAAGCCCTCAGCAAGCTCTTCCTCTCCTGCCACATTGGCCGTGTTGTGCAACACAGTAACATTCTTATCCCCGCCATGTCCTCTTGGAGCACTTCCTGTATTTGTAAAAAGTTAGATGGTTTCCTGGAAGCAACTTGTCTTGTTTGCTTTGTGTATATTCCATCTTTCTATAATAAATATTATCTTTGTTTTTTTTGACAGGGTCTCGCTCTGTAGTTCAGGCTGGTCATGAACTCACTATGTAGTCCAGGCTATCCTTCAACTCCCAGTGACCCTCCAGCCTGCCTCAGCCTTCTGAGCGCTGGGATTTTAGGTATGTGCCACCATTCCAGGCTCTCATTTCTGTCATTTTTAAAAAGCAACAAAGTGGTAAGAGAGATGCCACATGTTGTAATTTTTTTTTTTGTAGGTAGAGAGTACAATAATCTAATAATTGAAAGCCCTGGAAAATAGAAACTTACAATTTATTAACCTTCACATTAACTTTGTAATAGAACTACACTAATTAAGACTTCATCTGGGTGGGTCTGTGAGCTAAATAAAACGTTATTGCAAAACTGCATTGGCTACACCCTTCTGTAAAGTTTAGAGGAGCAGAGGTGCAGTTTTATCCCTTCACAGCAATAGACATTCATCAGGTCCTGTAACAAAAATGTCCAAGAAATATAAAGTCATTAAGTGAGCCCTCATCTCTATATACTATAAACGGATGAAACAAATGTACACTTTTATTTTGTCTGGCTAGTTCCAGCCATTTTGTGGAAACCGCCGCTGCCCCGGTTATACGTAGAGAGTTTGGAGAATTCAGACATCCCGGGATCGGCCCTCCTGCGTTGGAAACGTCCCTCCCCTAGCATCCGATAGTTCAAAGGGCTGCAGCCAGGTCAGCGGGATGAACCGTCCACCCCGAGGCCCAGTCCAGAGCGCCGTAGACCAGACGCTGCGCTTCAGGACCGCGGACAGCTCCCGCCGGTCACCTGTCTGTGACCCCACCTAGGTCTTGGAGCGAGGGACTCAACTGTCCCGTCCCGTTGCTGACCCCAGAGCGGGTTAATCATCGTAGCGCATCGGCCTCGGCGCTAAGGCGAGTGGGGAAATGAGGGCTCAGGGGCCTAAATTTTAAAAATCTGTAATGCAAGGAGTTTATTGTGACAGCCTTTTCTCTCCCGCCCCATTTCCAGTATTACTTCGAGCCAGGGTATGCGGTATCTCACTTTGAAGACCTGACATAGACCCAGAAAATCAGGGAAGAGAGGAGCCTCGGGAACCTCCCCTAAGATCGCCGCAGAGGGAGCGGGAAGTCTCGGGGGATCCTCGCTGTCCCTTGCCCCGATTTCCGCGCCTGAGCGCCGGGACCCTAGGACGCCTCCATCCCGAGAGCGCAGCCCGCGGCGTCGCTCGCGGCGCAGTCAGCCCGGAAAGTTGGTGAAGAGCTCCGGCCCGGGCCTCTCTCGGGACCGGGGGGCATCGCGAGGCCGGGCGGGCGGTCCGGGGGGCCGCGCCCTTACCTGTCGTGGGGACCAGGCTGCCGTCTGGGGACCAGGACCCTGGGCGGCCTCTCTCGGTGCCTTCTCTTCCCCACGCGCTCCGCCCTCGCCGCGGCTGGGTCTCTGTCGCTCTCCAGGGTCCTTATATACCTGCAGGGCCGGCCGTGACCTTCCCGGCAGCGCTCCTGCTGCGCAAAAGCCACTCGGTGGCCAAGCGAAGGGGGGCGCGGGGCGCGGGAGGGGCTTCCAGGTCGGGGCTGCGCGCGAGCGGGCGTCCCGGACCGGACCGCGGAGCTGGCATTAGCGCCGTCCTGCCGAAGGGCGCGCCGGCAGCTGGTGGTCAGGAAGAACTTAATTAAAGATGGTATTTCGTGTCCACTTAGGTGGCACAGAGGCTTAGCATCCCGGTGCGGGGCAGGCGTGGCGCGGCCCTGAGGCCGTTGAGGAGAGAATGACATTACCTGTGTGTGCGCTGGAGCTGCCACCTGCCTCTCTGGCATTTGGAGGCAAAGATCAGCCCCAAGGGGGTGCATTCGTCATGCCTCCGATTAGTTTGAAAACGGTGATATCATGAGGAATAGCAGTCTCCCTCTCTGCTCTGCTTTCGGGAAGGGGTAGAGGTCAGGGATCGCTCTCCTGGGCCCCCCGACAGGTTGCTTTTTTTTTTTTTTGGCGGCACCGGGGATTGAACTCACAACCTCGCACCTGCCAGACAGGCACTTAAGCCATTGAGCCAAACTCCCAGCCCTGGTTTTTTGAGGCAGGGTCGCACTATGTGTAGCGTGTAGCTCAGGCCGACCTCGCGCTCGCGTTGTAGCCCAAGCCGGCCTCGAACTCACAACGCTCCTCCTACCTAGCCTCCCGAGTGCTGGGATTAAAGGCGTGCGCCAGCACGCCCAGCTCAGGTTGCTTCTTGAGGGTGTGAGGTGAATTGTACACCCTCCAGGGGTGCTCCCCCAGGCCTGGTCCAGGGCAGGTTCCTTTCTATGGAAAGAAAATGTCCTGTAAATGCTGCATCATTAATTGGAAGTGGGGGACCCTGTGAAGAGCAGCTGAAGTCCTCTCCCTGTGACCTCAGACCCCTCCCTGGGGCATGAGCTGCCAGAATGGTCTGGGGATCCTTCCATCTTCCTTGGACCTGGCCCACCCCTGGACTCTGGCTTGAAGCTAGACTCAAATGTCAGGATGGGGAAAAGAGAACAGTATGCAAACCTAGATTGGGAGAATCTACTGAACCTGGATAAAGAAATGAAACCAAATTGTGAGGAGTTTTCAAGTATGGTGGCATGTGCCTTTATATAATCCCAGCATTTCAGAGGCTGAGGCAAGAGGATCACCCCAAGTTTGAGGACAGCCTGGGCTACATAGTGAGTTCATGGCCACTCTGAACTACATAGCAAGACTCTGTCTCAAAAAAACCAAACAAAAAAAAATTTTGGGGGGGCCAGGGATATAGCTCAGTGGCATAGCACCTGCCTGGCAAACTCAAGGTCCTGAGTTCAATTCTCCATGCCAAAAACTACCAAAAAAAAAAAATTGTGAGAAGTGACGTATGTGGCAGGGAGGACTGGGACTAAACTGAACTTCAAATCCAGGTGAACGTTTAATCTCCAGCTGGAGGAAGGTTGTTTATTCCCAAGCAGAGGCTCTTTTAGACTCCAAGGCTCCCCTGAGAAATCATTTTTTCTGGATGGTGACACTGACTGTACATTCAGTAATCTTTTCCTTTCGGTCCACAAGACAGAACCGAGCTCTTCGATAGTAATCCAGGTGCTTTATCACCTGGCCTCGGCCTCTTCCTAGGGCCTCTCCTGGCTCATCTTGCATCCTGGCGCCTCAGCTGTCCCCAGCATTCCCACTGCTGTGAGCACCGCGTTTGTCTGTTTGTCCAAGCTGCTCCTTCAACTAACGCTCCCTCTCTCTCTCACCAACAAAAACTTGGGCTTGCACTAAGGTTTAGCTTATCCATCTTTACCTACTGTCTTACGCCCTCTTTGGTCATTCTTCCTGCCAACACCTCTGTTGTTCACAGACCCCGTCTCATCTCATCCGGGCATGTGGCTCGCAGGGCTTGAGCTAATTCCCTTCCATCTTCCAGCTCCTCCTTTCCTCACACCCTTCTCCTGACATCACCAGGCTTGTGAACTCTTTCAATGTAATATCTTCTTCCTCTTCCTCTTCCTCTTCCTCTTCCTCTTCCTTTTCCTCTCCCTCTCCTTCTTCTTCCTCTTACTATCACTGGTGGTGATGGTGGTGGTGGTGGTGGTGATACTTGGGATTGAACCCAGGAACTTCACACTAAGCTACGTCCCCTTTGTAAAAAAACATTTTTTTTATTTCAAGATAGGGTCTCCTAAGTGACTAAGTTGCCTAAGCAGGGTTCGAACTTGAGATCCTCTAACTTCATCGGCCTCCCAGAGTGCTGATATCACAGGCTTACACTGCCACACCCAGAATTTCTTTATGTCATTTCTATAACCTTGGGAGGCATCTGGTGGTGGTATACAGTAAGACCAAGGAAAGTTCCAAGTGGCCCAGCTTCAGTGCCTCTCTGTCAGCCAGCTTGTTAGTTAGTTCAGAAGACTTTGGTGAATGTGAATGAAAAGCCACTGACCACCCTGGGCATCACAGGCCATATTCACCACTAGGGAAGCGGTGGAGCTGGGATCTGGAAACAGGCAGGGGTGAAGGATGGCTGGAACCGTGGCTAAAATCAGGCCATGGACTCCAGCGGAGAAAGGAAGTCAGACAAGTGCCAAGAACAAGAGCCACAGGTATCACTGTCACCACAGCCACTAAATATAAATGTGGTTCCCAGCCTCTAATGAACTCTCACTTCTGCTGATGCCACCAGGAGAAAATCACCCCTGCCCTTTGCTGATTTTTCAATGTCAAACATACCATGCCTTTCTAGGTTAAACCCCACTGATTATGATGTGTTCCCTTTCCATGGCACTGAAAGAGCGTTGCTAATATTTTATTTCAGACTTTTTGCATCTATGTTCATGAGATTCACCTGTAATTTTTCTTTCTCATGACATTCTTGCCAGATTTTGGTATCAAAATTATGCTGTCTTCATTAAACAAAATTATGCTGCCCTCCTCTTTCAAATGAAGCAAAACTTGTGTACCATGGTATGACCTCTCCCTTAAATGTTTTAAGAGTATTCATCAGAGATGCCATCTGAGTCTTTAGGTTTGTTTGATAAACAGTTTTTAATTATAGATTCAATGTCATAAATAGCACAATTCCTATTGTCTATTTCCTCTTGTGTCAATTAACATGTATTTTTCTAGGAGTTTATTCATGTCATCTAAACTCTTTAATTTATTGGCTCAAAAATTATATCTTCTTAACACCTGAGAAATCTGCAGTTATGGTTCTCTCTCACCTCTCATATTGGTAATGTATATCTTCTCTTTTTTATTTATTTATTGTTATTATTTTTTAAAATTTTATTTTAAAGAGAATAAAACCAAACAAAACAGAATAAAGCCAATCAAAACAAGACAGTAGGGCCAGGGATAGAGCCCAGCAGCACAGCGCTTGCCTGTCAGGTGCGAGGTTGTGAGTTTGATCCCCAGCACCAAAAACCAAAAGCAAAAACAAAAACAAAACAGTGTAAATGACACAGGATTTCAAAACAAGATAACAGAAAACCAACAATGGTTACCATAATGCCTCTTGTCTTCAAAATAGCTGCCCACACTTTCAGACATAGTAAAATCAAACAAAATAGAACAGAATGAAACCAATAAAAACAAAACGATGAATGCAATACAGGACTTCAAAACAACACAACAGTAAATTCAAAATGGCTACCATAATGTATCTTGTTATCTTTGAAATAGCTGCCCATGCCTTCAGATATAATAAAACCAAACAAGATAAAACAGAATAAAACCCAACCAAACAAAACAATGAGAATGATACAGGACTTCAAAACAAGATATAGGGAACCAACAATGGCCACCACCTTCAGAAGGCAATCCCCCCATAGATGCTACACTGCATATTGTTATCCTCTGAATAGATGATCAGACTACCGGCTTTAGGCCTGCAGTCAGTGAAACACTAAACGCTACAAGCATTAAGCTGTATTTTACCTCATTAGCTATCGTCACAGCCTGTGTTTCTCTAGATCAGTCGCTTACAGGGCAGAGTGAGGTTGGGGACGTTGGCTCTTCTTGTCTCCCTGCCCACGCACCAGAAGGGGCTGGCGTCTGGCTCCCCCCAGTCAGCCCGCACATGGTGCCGATTCACAGAAGATCTTAGCTTCTTGTTGACTTCTTGTTCTCCTCTTCTGCAGTCTGCAAATGGCTCCAACTCACAGGAGAGGGCTGGCTTTATTATTATTTAATTTATTTACTTATTTATTTGTTTACTTATATATTTATTTATTGGTACCAGGGATCAAACACACAACCTTGCACTTGCCAGGCAAGTGCTTATGCCACTGGGCTATATCCCCAACCCCTCTCTTTTAAAATTAGTTTTCTTAGGGGTTTATCAATTTTATTAGTCTTTCATAAGATTCAGCTTTAGTTTTAATAGTTTTCTCTATTGTATGTATACCTCTTTCTATTTTTGAAATTTCTACTCTTGCTATTTCTTGCCTTCTACATTCCTTGGATTTAATTAGTTATACTTTTTCTGTGCTTGAGTTGGGCATTAAATAACTATTTTTACTTAGATTATTGATATTCAGCCTTTATTTCCTTAATATGTATAGATATGACCACAGTTTTGATATGCCACAAGCTTTGATATGCCACATTTTCAATGTCATTTAGTTCAAATAGCTTCTTATTTTCATTGAGATGTCTTCTTTGATCTATGCACTACTGAGAAATAGTCTAGTTAACTTCCAAACAATTGGGATTTTCTAGATATGTTTTGATTTTTTTAGATACAATTTAAAAGTAATTTCTAGCTCAATTTCCCTTGAATCAGAAAATGTGCTTGATTTCAGCCCTTAGGAATTTTTCAAGACTTGTGTAACAAAGGCACCTGTGGGCCACGGCACACTTTGAGAGAACGTGTACCCTGCGGCTCCTCAAATATTCTGTGTCATTTTCACACCTATACCCTTTGTGATTATTTGCCATCTTATGCTATTAGGGAGAGACAGATTCTCCACTATTTCTGCAGTTTACTTATTTCTCCCTTCGGTCCTGATGCAAAACAAGACAGCTCTTCCCAGGAGTCTGAGGGTGACTGCGAGGCAGTAGTGGAGGGTGGTGCAGGAGAAAGGAGGAAAATAGCCAAGGGACCTGCAGATGTGGTGAGAAGAGCCAAAGACTCCAAACCTCAAGCAGCTCAGAGATCAGCTGCAGAGCAGCAGCCTCCCCCTCCAACAGTGGGAAGGAACGTCCTTCCGCATACCAGGGTGGAGAGAGGCCAGGAGGCGCAGACACAGGTGCGTGAGCCACAGAGCTTTGGGATACAGGTCCACCGCCTGGGGTGATTCTCACTGGCTCCTGGCCCATCCTCTGGGATCCTGCTCCCTTCTCTGTTATCCTTCCTTTCCCACAACAGCCAGAATTTGCAGCTGAGTAGTGTCCTCGCTTGCCTCCTTCCTGTAGTATTTCAGGAGTTCAAAACCCCTCTTCGTTTTGTACTTGGGCTCAACCACTGCCTGCCCTAGGCACTGCGTGGGGTAGTACGTGCAACGCTCTCCTGCCAGGGCCTGGCCCCTGGGTAGCCCGACACAGGCGCCAGTGCTCATCCTCCAGGTCATTGAGTGCTGGCAGGGAAGGAAGGAAGGAAGGAAGGAAGGAAGGAAGGAAGGAAGGAAGGAAGGAAGGAGGAAGGGGAAGGGAGGGAGGGAAGAAGGAAAGGTCACAGCCTTTTGGATGAGTCACTGAACACCTCCCCTGGCCAGGCTCCTGGGGGTGGGCGATGTCCCCACCCCTGGCTGCCGTCATGCCAGGTGGCCGTGGGTGCAGGTCCGGGGCTGTGCTCGTCATCCCAGCTTTTCACCTCTAAGGATTTAATTGGAACAGAGATGCCACCTGGGTGTGAGTGCGTTACAAGGGCAGGTGCAGAAGCGGCCTCCTGGGGAGGGGGCCAGAGGGCCCGAGGACAGCACCAGGAGGCTGGGGCTGACAGAGTCGGCCTTCAGGCACTGGGGGACAGTGCACTGAGAGAAGAGGAGCCCTAGGAACGAGGCCGCCTGCATCTGCACCGGGCAGGCTGAGCCGGAACACACACAAACGACAGCCTTGAGCAGCACAGCAAGGAAGCCCAGCTCCTGCCCGGCCCCTCCTGGCCCGCCTTCCTCACCCTTGTGGCCATCAGCCCTAGCTCAAGTCGGAATCCCCGGCCCCTCCCAGGGCCCTGCCAGAAGGAGGGGCTCCGCCGGCCGGGCTGCTGGCCCGGTGTGCAAGGACACGGTTCCCAAAGCTGGCACACAGGAAGTTCCCAGCGAGGCACTCCAGGAAGAACAGGAGAGGCCAGAAGGGGTGCCAAGGCAGGGGCCCCTTTTCAGGCTCAGTTTGCAGAAGCTCATGATTCTCCAAGTCCACCCCCATGCTCCTCCGTGGAGGAGTCTGAAACAGGGAGGTGGCCCTGCTGTGTCGCCTGATCAGGAACTGACCCGGCGTTGGCCCCTTCATGTGGCTGTGAGGGTATGGGGTGTGGAAGGTGCAAGACGTGAGGTGCAGGATACAGGGCTGGGGTGTGGGGTGCAGGGTGTGGGAGGAGGCAGGTGTGCTGCTGTCCCGGAGCCCTCTCCCCGCTGGCCGCAGGGTCAAGGGCTGCCCCAGGCTGGCTCTGCTTCTCACAATTCCAACCTGAGTCTGAGGCCTCTTGCCCTGCAGGTACCTCCCCTTTCAAATGTAAGAAGAGGGGACACTGAGGCTCTGGTCTGCAGGCTGGAAAAGAGGGTGCTGCCTGCTGAGGGCACCGCAGATGCCAGGAGAGGGGCTCCCTGCAGGGATGCAGCCTCTGGGGGGCAGGACAGCCTGGTGGCCCCTCAGGGGAGAAAGCATGGAGGGGGACAGCATGCAGCACTGGGCGAGGTGATGTCCCAGGGGTGGAGGGAATAGAGGATGAGGTAAAAGAGAGACTGGTGAGAGAGGGCCAAGTCAGGGTCCCTGAGAAGGAAGGGTCAGCAAAAGGCAGTGACTAGGCCTTGGGGAGGCAGAAAAGGGTTGGCAGCGTTTACCTGTGGGGCTGGGGGCAGACCTGGGGGACTGGGAAGCAGGTGTGTCTCAGGGCAGAGGAGGGCTTAGCCGCAATGACACGGAAGCCACCGTGTTCTGCTCCAGCCAGGCCAGGCAAGCCGGGGCGCTGCGCTCTGCTTATGTGAAGCCGCCGGCATGGCAGGAACTGTTTGCCTGGTATGCCCAGATTTGGTCCCATCATTCACTCCACTGAGGTTTCCGGACCCCTCCACTGCCAGGACAGACCTGGGCCCTGATTCCAAAAGGCCTCAGCTCCCGCAGGGAGAATGGGAAAAATGCAGTCAGTGAATAATGGCAAACGGTGATAAATTCAAGGAAAGAAGCAGAGGAGGAGATGGAGAAGGGGGAGATAAAAACTTCTTAGCAGAAGAACAAGTCAGGTGTCCTGTGGCCGGAAAAGAGAAGAAGGTTCCAGAAGCTACTGGAGGATGGGAAGAAGGGGAGGAAGCAGCCCTGCAGCCTTAGTATCCGTGGCTCGGAAGTGTCCTTTAAGATGGGTGATCTAAGAAATAAAAAGGATTACGATGTATTATGTACACGGTTCAATTCTCCATGATGAATGCAACCATTGTATACTGCAAACATATACTAATAAAAACTAATGCAAAAATTATAAAATAAGCCAGGTGTGATGGCGTACACCTGTAATCCCAGCACTTGGTAGGCTGAGGCAAGAGGATCATTGCAAGTTGAGACCAGCCTGGGCTACAAAGTGAGCTCAAATCCAACCTGAACTGCATAGAAAGACCCTGATGTTTTGCCTAAAAACATTCTTTGAATGTTTTGAGTCTGTTTTTTTTGTTTTTGTTTTCATTTTAGGGGTCAGACTGCTGGCCTTTACATTATGAACTAGGTTAATTTATGAACTTATAGTATCTTTAATTAAGAACTTAGGGCGTAGCCAGGGGTGGTGGCGCACGCCTTTAATCCCAGCACTCGGGAGGCTGAGGTAGGAGGAGCGTTGTGAGTTCGAGGCCGGCCTGGGCTACACAGTGCAACTCTGCCTCAAAAAACCAGGACTGGGAGTTTGGCTCAGTGGCTTAAGTGCCTGCCCTGGCAGGCAGGAGGTTGTGAGTTCAATCCCCAGTACCGAAAAAAAAAAAAAAAAAAAAGAAGAATTTATGGCATAATGGATCTGGAAAGGGAAAAACAAGGGGCTGGAGATGTAGAGCATTTGCTTAACACACACAAGACCAACGATTCTGGTTTCAGTCCCCAGTCCTGTTACAGGGTTCTGGGGGGCTACGGACTTCTAGAGGTGCTTTTTAGGTTCTTGTCCTCATCAAAGAATCAGTTAAGACAATTGTAATAGGTAGTGAGGTTTCACAGTTATTAAAGAGATTAAAGATATGAAAACGAACGCATTCTGCAGAGTGAGTATAGGCCCAGTAAGAGTAGGAGAAGAAGTCCACTCTTCAGGGTGAGAGCCGGCCACAGAAGGGCCCACCCCGCCCACAGCCTCCTCCAGCCCTCAGCTGTCCTATCAAAACCCCGCTTGATTCCTCAAGGGCATTGAAGATAGTGAGACAGGCGATCAGGGTTGCCAAAAACCGGCTGGGGAGGTCGGCGTGACCTGTTGACTGCAAGACCCTGGATGCACGCACAGAATGGTTCCCAAAGCCCTACGCGTGGACTTCTCCGGAGAACCGGAGTAGCTTTGCAATAGGATGGCCTGGACCTGGCCCCTGAGGTGTGGGAGCCCAGCACCGCCTCTCAGGACCCGGATGTAGAAGTTCTCAGGGGTTTCCTCGAGATTTAGATGGCATAAGTGGACATACTGGTGCCGTGAGGACTCTGCTATGGTAGCTTTCCACAGTTTCCCGCGCCGTGTTTCCCAGAAACAGGGTGTATTTTCTCTGTGCTCTCTCCCTCTTTTTCTATTTACTTGGCCCAAGTTCACTGTGCAGAGCCAGTTTCTCTCCCACTCGTCAGTTTTACTTTCACAAATAAACTTTGCCACTGCTTTTTGCTCATTTTCATTCACTTCTTTGTTCCAGGTGAGAACCTGGAATCCAACTCCAGGAGGTGAGGCGAGCAACTCCAAACCCGGTAACATTTAGCTGGCAAACCACTTTTTAGAAGCAAGCTGCCCAATAACAATGGCACTTTCTGATTGGTCCCAGGTGCAGGACGTGGACTGTTTTTTGCACATACCCTGGGTCTCTGCGATAAACAGGTCATGCCCACTTGCCGAGCTGGCTGACCATGCCTTTATCTCCTGCCTCAGCACCAAAAAGAAAAGAAAAGGAAAAAAAAGCATAAGGAGTAAAGATACGGAACACAGATACGAATAACCTTGGTTAACTTTGCATCCTGAAGTAACAGTCTATTTAAAAGTACAACTTTAAACTATGATTTTTCTTGTCTCCTTTCTACTCTCTCTGTTTCTTCTATCCTACCACAGTGGCACTTCCATAAAAATTCACTTTGTTGAAGCCGGGCGTGGTGGCGCACACCTTTAATCCCAGCACTCTGGAGGCTGAGGTAGGAGGAGCATTGTGAGTTTGAGGCCAGGTTGGGCTCTAACTCGAGCGCAAGGCTGGCCTGAGCTACATAGCGCAACCCTGCCTCAAAAAACCAGGGCTGGGAGTTTGGTTCAGGGGCTTAAGCACCTGTCTGGCAGACATAAGGTTGTGAGCTCAATCCCTGGTGCTGCAAAAAAAAAGTTTACTTTGTTGAAGATGCTGTGTACGTGTTAATAAAGTCTGTCTCCTCTATCTCCAGTCCTGGTGATCAAACCCAGGGCCGCACGCTAGGCAAGTGCTCTACCAGGGAGCTACACCCCCAGTCTCCTTTTCCTCTTCTTAATCTATCTTTTACAAATGTCCATTCTGACTAAGAATCTATAGAGGTTGAACCAAAGCATTACTCCTCCACGATGTGAAGGAAGCCATGGCTGGTTTGCAGCCAAAGAGGGACAAAATCAGATCGGGTTCCTCTGAATGATGCTCTGGCTATCTGTAGAAGCACCGAGGGGTTGGGGCTGGGGAACAACTCATGGGCTGCCTGGGACTCAGAAGAGGACCTGGAGCCGACATGGGAGCGAAACAGAGGGAAGGGTTCAAGATGGTTCCAGATTTCTTGTTTGAACTGCTGGGTAGCTGGTGGTGTCATTCAGGGATATGGGAAAGGCTGAGGTTGACTGTGTTTGGAGAAGGAAACCGTGAGCTCTGTGGCCTTGAGCAACTTAACCTCTCTGAGTTGTTCTGGTCACATTCGAAGCCCCACCTCGCAGTGCTTGAGAGGATTCATACAGGTTTCAGAAATCCTGGCTACTCCTGAGGTCGTCAGAGCAAACACAAATTCAGAATTCCTCTGCAGGGAGGGCGGTGGGCTTTGGGGAAGAGGTGAGGAGCTCATCTTCAGAAAAGGACCCTGAGGTCTGCAGCGCTGAAGAGGACAGAGTCCCTGATGCCCCAGATGGCCCAGGGACTGGGAGAGAATCCCACTCCCCTCCTTCACCCGAGACACACACACACACGCACGCACACACGCACACACACACCCCGCTATTACTGAGCTGCTCCCATTCAAGGCACAGCTGGGCCCCTTTCCGTTTTCAGTTTGACCCCAAGGGCAAAGAGGAATCAATTTGTGCAGAGAACTGGAATGAAAGAGATTTCAATTGACCTTTGAATGGGGTTTTAATTTGCTTTATTACAGCCAAAGGGGCCTCATGAAGAGACCCTTGAGACTGCTTTTATCCACTAATGCACGGCATTAGCACAGAGCAGGCCGCAGCTCTGACGGTCTGGATGCAGGCAGAGCAGAAGGGGGAGGCCCAGGGCTGAGCCAGGGTCCAGGCCTCTTCCTGGAATTGGCCTCCAGCACCCTTGGGCCCAAAGCAGAGACTCAGTGGAGGCAGAAGAGGGGCAAGATGACCCGGGTTCCAGCCCAGCTCCATCACCCCAGGCCTTGGCACCTGGCCAGGCAACTCCTATCCGAACTCTGGAGGGGGCATTTTGTGACCCTCGGTGACTTCCAGGCCTGCTGTTCTGTGGATTCAGGCTCAGGTCTGAAACAGAGCTCTGTGGTACAAACAGCGACCACACGGCATGGGGCCGCCGTGGGCTGAGCAGAGCCCTCTGAGCCTCCGTGGGCCACCTTCATGCCACGTCTGCTCCGGTCCCCTCGCGCAGCCAGCCAGTTCTCTGCTCTGCCAGCTCCAACTCCCAGAGAAGCCAGTGGGCCCCGACCCAAGGGCCAGTGGCTTGGGGACGGTCAGCCTGAGCTACAGGGCCCCTGAAATGTGTCTCTACTCAGGACCCGCTCAGTGCAGTGGCCTGGGGCAGCGGCCTGTGGGTCCGTGTGCTCTGCAGTCTGTCCTCTGGCACCCAGGAGCTGCCTTGAAGAGCCATGTGCGTTTTCAGCACACTTATCAAGTTGCTTCCTTCCAGTCGAAGGTGACCAGGGTGGACTTCCTGGAGGCAAGGTGTTTGCTGAAGACTTCACGCACACCCCAGGCCCATCGCGCTCTCCTGGGTGACCTGGCTGCAGCCACTTTCTCCAAACAGAGCCCAGGTGCCAGCAGCTGCCCTTCTGACGCAGTGGCCATCACGACGGCCCTTTTGGAGGAAATGCCTTTGTTGGGGTCTCAGGCATGACTGTGCTTTCCCAGAAGAATGCAGAGTTCTCTAGCTGGGGACAGTGACGTGGCAGACAGGAAGGACACTGGTAATGCACATCCATTAGTGCATTCGGAAGCCCCTAAGCCGCCTCCTCCCTCCACCCCAACAATGGGGCTCCAAGTGCTCTTTTACAGGCACTCAGCTCCGGCCCGTCCTCCGCCCCACCCGCTGAACCCCAGTCTTCTGTGTTCACATCTGCTGCTCAAAAGAACAGAGCAGCCAGCACCGAGGCCCCAAGCAGCCCGCCTGAGCCCACAGAGTGAGTCCCAAAGCCCCGGAGAGCAGCGCGGCCTGGGCAGGGGCAGTGCAGGGCGACCTGCTCCATGACTGCGCGTGCGCACACGTGTGACCAGGAGGTCAAAGGCTTCCAGATGGGGCTTGGCTTGTGCCTAACAAACCGCCAAGCCCCTCCTGGGCAGTTGAGGGCGAGTCCCTCCCTGTGTCCCCCCGGCAGCTGCCCTTGGCACTGGGGTGAGCTGGGTGTAAGCCTCTGGCAGAGCCCTGGGGGAGCCGCTCCTAGAGCAGGACAAGTTTACCTGGGAAGGCCAGCTGGACTTCAGAGTCGCATCGGAAAATGTATCAATCATGGCTGGGGGTGGTGGCCACACCTGTAATCCTAGCACTCCAGATTCTGTCTCAAAAGACAAAAACAAAAAAGTGTCAGTTATGTTCCTTTCATTACCTTTTATATAATAGTTCAGTCTTTACATTGAACTTGTTCTATTCATTATGCTTATGAGCGGGTTGTACTATTGATGCATTTCATTTCAAGACAGTAAATATGATCTTAGCTCTTACTTATCTGCTCTTCGCAGGAAACTTCACCGCCAGTGGGAATGTCAAATGATTCCATTTTGCAGATAGTTTGACAGTTGCTCAGAGTAAAACATAGTTGTGCAACCTAGTAATTCCATTCCTGGGTAGATATAAAACTTATTTGTTGAGTGTGTAATATGATTTATAGGAGCATTACTTTTTGTTTCTTTTTGTTCTACAACACTGAGGATTGAACCCAGAGACTTTGCACTGATCGACATCCCCAGCTTAGATAACAAGTGTGTACCACTACGCCCAGCTATAACAACGTTATTTATAATAACCAGAAAGCACAAATAACTCAAATGTCCATGTATGGATGGATGAATAGACAGATGTAGTATGTCCACACAGTGGAATATTATTTGGCAGTGAAAAGAAATAAAGTATTGATACACAACAGGGATGAGTTTTAAGAACGTGATACTAATTGGAAAAAGCTAGATACAAAAGGCCACAAGACAGGATCGCACTATGCAGCTCAGCCTGGCCTCGAACTCATGGCAATCCTCCCAGCTCAGCCTCCTGCACGGTGGGATTACAGGAGTGCACCACCACACCCAGGTGTATGATTTGATTTATAGAAAATGCCCAGAATATGCAAATCCAGAGATGGAAAGTAGATGAGGGGCTTCCAGGGTTTGGGAGGGATCGTGGGAAAAGGGAGCAACTGCTAATGGACCCGGGATTTCTTTGGGGAGCAATGAAAATATTCTAAAGTTGATTGTGGTAGTAGCCACATACCCTGTGAAAATACTAAAAGCCACTGCATGTACGTTTTAAATAAGTGAATTGTAGGGCAAATGAATTATATCTCAATAAAGCCCTCACATAAAAAGCTATAATTTTGGAAGAAAGCAGACAGATGGTGCTATATTCATAAATGGAATACTACTCACCAACACAAGCTACTGACGTGTGCCACTCCATATGTGACTCAAAACCCAGATGCCACGTCATCGCTCTTACAGACACTCTGCGTCCGTCGCTGCCCTGCAAGGAAAAGCAGCAGCACCATTTGAACTCCACAAAGCCAGCATGCCCTCCATGCCGCTGGCATCCCGACCACGCTCAGACTCACCCAGCTGTCTCAAGGCGCCTGAACATCTGTCTGCGTTCAGAGCTGGACCCGCACTGACTCCCCACTTTACCTTTGGCTAATGTGTCTCACTCAGAAGTCTTTCTGGATCTGTTAACAGCTCTCCTTTTACGTCACTGATTTTGTTGGGAGGCCCCCACGAACTCCATGTACTGCACAGTGAACCCAAGGAGTGCTGAGCCTCATCCCCAGCCTCCCCACCCCCAGGTCTCTCTGAGCTGTCAGGCGGGCCTGGAACTTGGGGCCCCTTGGAGCCCCCTTCTGAGCTGTCCTCAAAAGCTAAGCCTCTCTGGCCCCTGCACCAGCCCCTCCACTCGGCCCAAGGGTAAGTAGCCTCTCTGCAGGCCCAGACTGCACCTGTGTGGCCCTGGGGGCTCCTCCCTTGGACTTCTAGAGACTTCCAGGAAGTCCATCGGCTGCACATCTGGAGGCAAACACACCGTTCGGGCCGTGGACATTGCAGAGACTTCCCTAGGGAGATGGGCGAGGCCTCTGCCCTGAGAACAAAACTAGGGCTCCAAACGTGGCAGGTTCTCCCTAATCACTCATCTCATCATCCAACAATTCAAATCCCCCACCATACCCCAGGCACCCCTCTCAGTCAGGCTGGCGGCCTTGGCAGGGACCGGACACAGCCCCTGCCCCCTTGGGGCTCCCACACTGGTGATGGAAGAGGGGCAGGAGCTAGGGGACGCTGAGCACCTCACGGCACGGTGAGGTCCAGATGGGGCAGGGTGTCAGGGAAGGCTTCCGTGATCAGGTGGAAAACCTGCAGCTCCCAGAACAAGGGGGCTCTGGGCTGCCACAACAGCAAGTTCCAAGGCCGGAGACGGCTGAGCAACATCAGGGTGAGGCTGGGACAGAGCGGGCAGTGCTGGGCCAGAGCCAAAATATCTGAGGATCAGAATAATCTCAAAGCTTTCTCCTCCTGCCGGTGTCTGGGCTGGGTATGACACGGTCTCCCCAGGGCCATCCGATGAACACTGACACGGGACTCTCCGACGGCCTGGGCTCCTCACAGTGCGGCAGCCAGCAGGGACCGGTACTCGGGCTTACGCCTTAGAGCTCAGAAAGCCGGGTACCAACTGCACAGCTTTTTAGGAGCCACACAGTGTCCCTTCTAGCCTACTTAGGCAGACACAGACCCTCCAAGGTGCAAGGGCAGGGCACACAGAACCCCACCTCTTCTTGGGAAAAGCAGTAAAAAGCTCACAACCACATTTTCAAACCACCATATCCTGGATCCTATTCAATTCTCTAGGCTAATTTACACTTTTTTTTTTTTTTTGGTACTGGGGATCGAACTCATGACCTTGGGCTTGCCAGGCAGGCGCTTATGCCGCTGAGCTAAATCCTTGGCCCTGATTTACACATTTTAATCATCAAATTTAACTTACTGATTCAGATCCCAAATCCATTTTGGAAACTGAGGCTACAGATGACTCATCAGAAACTCTGGGCCTAAACCAGGGATGGACAGATGGCCATGGCAGGGTGCCAGATGCCACGCCCCTTTGTAGAGCCATGGAACTTTCCCGGAATTTTTTTTTTAAGACGGGGTCTAACTATGTAGTTCAGACTGGCCTTGAACTCGCTTACATAGCCCAGTCTGGCCCGGAACCCACAGTGATCTTTCTGCCTCCGCCTCCCGAGAACCAGGATTACAGGCGTGGCTTCATGGTTTTCTCATGTATCCCTCAAATTTTTCCCTCGCCTACTTTTCTCCATAGCTATTCTCCATAGCTATCCCTTTCGACATTTTTTTGGCAGGGCTGGGATGGGACCCAGGACCTGACACAGGCTGAGCCAGCGCTCTCCCGCCGAGCCGCACCCCCAGCCCCCCAGTCACTCTTTTACTCCAACCTTTGCATAGCTCTTTACTATCTGATCAAGTGGGAGTTAGCACCTCATATCCAGTTTGCAACTAACCTCAGGCATTCTTGCCACTAAGGAGAACCTGCTGCTCTTTATACTGTCCCCTTTACATTTTCTCCATAGTTTTGCTTTTTCCAGAATGTCACATAAATTGGAATCATACAAAGTCCTTTTATAGCCTTCTCGGATCGGCTGTCTTAGCAATATGCATTTAAATTTCTTCCTGCCTATTCGTGACTCGATGGCTCCTTTATTTTTATCACCGTGTGGCGCCCAGGTCTTGAGGCACTTAGCCAGATTATCCACTCACTTCCTGAAGAGCATTTTGGCTGCCTCCAAATTGGGCGACCATGAATAAAGCTGCTATTTCAGCTCCCTTGAGCTCAGTCCTGCATGCTCAGTGACAGGGACAGGCTTGCAGAGATGAGTCCTTAGCTGAGTTGTCACTGTGCAAACTTAACTGGAACAAAGTAAAGAGGCGGTGATGTCACAGGAAATATAATCTTTAGGGGCCACTGTCATATATGCCATCACTGTAAGCCAAAATGTCATGATACAGCCTTTGGCTGTAAATACCAAGACAAGAACGTCATGCTTTAGGAACAGAATGGGTTCTCTCTGAATATACTGTCCTGTGGCCCAAATTTCCTGAATGTGTCTTGAGCATCCTTCCACTGAGAGCTGCTTTGTTGACACTGTTCTTGGGTCTGTGCCTGGCCAGCCCCCACCCTCTCCCCCAAAGCCTGCTCTAAATCAGGTGAGAGGAGAGGTCGCCGAGTCTATCTCAGTGACGAGCAGAGAGCAGGGCCGTGGCTGGGCCTCACACAGGGCGGGAGAGCTAACTTCATACCTTCTGCATTTCAGCACAGCGCCTGTAATCCCCGCACTGTGGGAGGCTGAGATAGAAAGGCTGCAAGTTAGGGTCATGCCTGGTGACTGAGCAGACCTATGTCAAAATTAAAAAAAAAAAAAAAAAAAGAACTGGGAATGTAGTTTAGTGCAAAGGCCCTGTGTTCAATCCGCAGTGCTGGAGAGATACACACAGAGACAGAGACAGAGGGAGACAGCCACACAGAGAGGCACATAGAGAAAAAACTTAATTCTTGGGCTGAAAATTCTTACACACACACACACACACACACACACACACACACACTAGCAGACTCCATGCGGTCCATTTCCAAGTGGGATAGACCAGCCCGAGGAGTGGCCCGATTGGTCCTCTGGCCACTTGTTTAACTTCAGAAGAGCCCTGAGGACCATGCAGAGTGTGGCTACCAGCACAGAGGAAGCCGCCTGAAGCCCCAGCCCATGGACTGTGTTTGTGGACTGACCCCACCTTCAGTCTGAGGAGGCAGTGGGAAGTTCCACACTATGTCCACATCCTCTCTTCTTGTGCTTGGTCCTGGTGGACCCTGTCGCTTCCCTTTCCCAGGGCAGGAATGGACCACACATGCATTATGCGGTCCCCAGTTCTGGCCCAGGATCTGTGATTGTCTGCCTGCGTTCCTCAGGCAGGGCACTCTCCTGCAGGGCCCCCGAGTACCCTGCTCTGTCAAGGGAGGGGCACAGCAGGAACATCTGTCAAGAAGGGTTCTAACCCAACCTTTTATCCAAATGTCCCACGCGGTCACTGTAACAGCCCGATGGGGAGAGGTCATTAGCGTTCTCCATTTACCAGCTCAGGAACTTATATGGGGTCACCTGCTGTCACACACCCAGGAAGGCACATACTGTGTGGGGTCACACACCCAGAGCCTCAGCACAGCAGCTGAAACTCGGAGGTTCACACTGTTTTGTTTTGTTTTGTTTTGTTTTTTTGAGACAATGTTTTGCTTTGTAGTTCAAGCTGCCTTTGAATTCACTATGTAACCCATTTGAATTCACTATGTAACCCAGGCCGGTCTTGAACTGGAGGTGATCCACCTGCCTCAGCCTCTTGAGTGCTGGGATTACAAGCATGCACCACCACACCCAGTGAAAGCTCATACTCCTAACAAGAATGAAATGTGAAGCCAGGCATAGTGGCGCACACCTTTAATCCCAGCACTCGGGAGGCTGAGGTAGGAGGAGCGTTGTGAGTTCGAGGCCGGCTTGGGATACATCGAGAGCAAGGCCGGCCTAAACTACATAGTGCGACCCTGCTTTGAAAAAAATAGGGCCGGGGATTTAGCTCCATGGCCTAAGCACCTGCCTGGCCCCAGTACCGCAAAAAAAAAAAAAAAAAGAAAAGAATGCAATGTGATAGATTTTTATAAAATGCCTGGTATACAATAAGCACATAATACATTAAATGTCCGTCTCTCTCCAGAATATCTCTTCCCTTTTCTCTCCCTTCTCATCCTCTGGCAGCTCATTTTTTAATGCACCCCAGCACTTTAGAAGCACCCTTTGTGGGGGTGGTTCCTGGTGCCCAGGGAAGCTGGGTGCTGGCCAGAACTGCCTCTCCAGAACATTAAAGCAGCCTCTTAAAGAAATGCAAATCAAAACCAAGGAAGATATCACCCACTCGGGTCAGGAGGACTTTGATGCGAAAGACAAAAGGTAAGAAGGGCTGGCAAGGGGGGTAGAAAGGCCTCCCCAGCCACCCACTCCCCACGGGAACGTGCAGCACAGCAGTCCCGGGACGCGGGCGGAGGCTGCTCCCAAAATCCATGCCGGACTGCGCGGGGGCCCAGCAGCCGCCCCGGGCGCCCCGGAGGGAGGGAAAGCGGCAAGTCGGGGAGGCATCTGCACTGCTGCTACGCTTTGGATGTGAATGTCTCTCCTGGCCCCCAGAATGGCACAAGGGACGGTACTGACCTCCGCAGGAGGCGGGGCCCCCTGGGCGGGTCCTAGCGGCTGGGGCCCCGGCCTTCTGCCACCTGACTCTGCTCACAGACTCAGCCCCTCTCCCAGCCCCAGGATCGGGATCGCTGCCCAAGCGGACAGCTTTGGGACAGCTTTGGGACAGCTTTGGGACAGCTTTGGGACAGCTTTGGGACAGCTTTGGGACGTGGGTATTCAGCCCAGCACCGCAGCAGTGCCATCCTGCGGCCCACACTGGGAAACAGTAACACAGAGTGGCTAAGTGGTTTTATGGCTGGGGCAGGCAAAAATTTCTTAGAAAAAGACACAGCAGATACTGGAAGGAAAGCATGATAAGTGAAAAGTCATCAAAAGCAAAAACTGTTTCAACAAATGAAGCTAGGGGAAGTGGACAGCCATGCGCAAAACAATGAATTTAAACCCTAACACATAGCACGCACCAAAAATAAATAAGCAGCTAATTAAAAATGAAGGTATTGGACTTAGTGAAAAATACTTTTGTGTGTCAAAGCACGCTGTTCACAAGCGCAAAGATGATCTACAGACTAGGAGAAATTATTTATAAATCACACATCCGAGAAGGATCTAGTCCCCAGAGAATACCAGCCACTTTTAGGACTCAGCCTAAAAAGCGAAGTGAGACCGCATCGCACACACCTGTGGCCCCGCCCTCTGGAAGGTCGAGGCAGGAAGCTCACAAGTTTGACCCCGACATAGGCAGCTTGGTGACTTAGCAAGACTCTGTTTCAAAATTTAAAAAATTTTAAAGGGAATTGGGATGTGCAAAGACCCCAGGGTTCAATCTCTGGTACTGCACACACACAAAGACAACTCAAGTAAAAACAGGCAAAGGATCTGAATAGATATTTCCCCAAAAGGGAAACACATGAAAACATGCTCAGCTTCCTTAGCCATGAGAGAAACGCAAATCCAAACCACTTCGAGATGCCACTTCCCAGTCACTAGGGTGAGCAGGGTGACCAAATGACAACAACAAAGATATCAAGACGGGGAATAACTGGGTCAAACTGAGCCTCTAGAAGTTTTAGTTTCTTTGAGGAATCTCCACACTGATTTCCACAGTGGTTGCACCAGTCTGCATTCCCACCAACAGTGGAGAAGGGTTCCTTTTCCCTCACAGCCACTCCAGCATTTGTTATTGGTTGATTTCTTGATGACAGCCATTCTTTCCAGGGTGAGGTGGAATCTCAGTGTTGTTTTAATTTGCATCTCTCAAATCACCAGTGCTGTTGAACATTGTTTCATATATTTATTTGTACTTCGTCATCTGAGAAGCATCTTCATTTCAGATGTCCATTCTTGGGTTGAGTCTACAAATTTGGGAAGGGGTCTGATTTTTTTTAGTTCTTTATATATTCCAGACAATAGTCCTTTGCCTGAGATTTGGTAAAAAAAAAAAAAAAAATCATATCACAGCAATATATGTACACCCATGTTTATAGCAGCACAGTTTGTAATAGCTAGATCTTGGAAGCAGCCCAAATGCCCATCAATAAATGAATGGATAAAGAAGACGTGATTTTTTTATACCCTGCCAAAAAGAAGGATAAACTCAAGATATTTCTAGGCAAGTGGATGTATCTTGAAAGCATAATCTTAAGTGAAATAAGTTAAGACATACATGTTTAAATATCGGATTGTTAAGAGGAAGAGATAACAACCATAAATATATATGCAACAAATATCTGTGTACCCAACTACATAAAATAATTACTAATGGACATGAAAAAATCAAATAAGCACTAATACAATTGTATTTGGAGACCTCAATACCCCACTGTTATAAAAAGACAGATCAACTAGACAAAAAATCAATAATGAAATATTAGAACTAAATCAAACTTGTGAAAAAAATGAACTTAATAGATGTCTATAGAGTGTTCCACCCCACAACATAAGAATACGCATTCTTCTCAGCTACACACAAGATGTTCTCCCTGGCTCAGAACATGCTTAAGTAAATGTAAAGGAATTGAAATTATCCCATGCATACTATCAGACCACACTGCAGTGAAATTGGAACTCCATACCAAAGGAAACCACAAGAACTTCATCAACACATGGAAATTAAATAGCACACTACTGAACAATCAGTGGGTCACAGATGAAATTAAAGAAGAAATTAGACGGTTTTTACAGTTGAATGATAGTGACAATACAACATACCGAACTTGTGGGACACAATGAAAGCAGTCTTAAGAGGCAAATTTATAGCAGTAAATACCCGTATCAGGAAAACAGAGGAAGCACATATAAACAACTTAATGTTGAGCCTCAAACTTCTAGAAAAAGAAGCACAGGCTAAAGCAAAAGCTCATACGACAAAGGAAATTATAAACATCAGAGAGAAATTAACACACTGGAGACTAAAAAACAATACAAAGAATCAATGAATGGAAGAGTTGGTTCTTTGAAAGATTAAATAAAATTGATAAACCCTTAGCCAACCTTATCAAAAAAAGGAAACAAAAGAAGCAAATCCATGCAATTAGGAATGAAAAGGCAAACTCACAACAGACCCTGCAGAAATCCAGAAGATCATCTATGTCTGCTTTGAAAACTTGTATTCTAATAAGATGGAAAATACAGAAGAAATGGATAGATTCCTAGATACATATGAAATACCAAAGCTGAATCAAGAAGATATAAAAATCCCAAATAACCCAATATCAACAAATGAAATCAAAGATGTAATTAAAAACCTATCAACAAAGAAAATCCTAGGCTCTGATGAATTCACTGCTGAATTCTACAAGAAATTTAGAGAAGACCTAACACGACTACTTCTCAAACTCTTTAATGAAACTGAAAGGGAAGCAATACTCCCAAATTCATTCCTGGAAGCAAGCATTACCCAGATACCAAAACCAGCGAAGGACTCAACTAAGAAAGAGAACTACAGGCCAATCTCTTTAATGAACATTGATGCAAAAATCCTCAATAAGGTACAGGCAAACATGTAGCAAATCATCAAAAAGATTGTACACCATGATCAAGTGGGATTCATCTCAGGGATGCAGAGATGGTTCAACATATGTAAATCCATAATTGTAATACACTATATTAACAGAGTCAAGGACAAAAATCATATGATCATCTCAATAGATGCTGCAAAAGCTTTTGAAAAGTCCAGCAGTCACTCATAATAAAAACCCTACAAAAAATTGGAATAGATGGTCTTTATCTCAATCTGATAAAAGCCATCTATGACAAACCAATAGCCAACATCATACTAAATGGACAAAAATTGAAAGCTTTCACTCTAAAATCAGGAACAGGACAAGGATGTCTACTCTTACTCAACTCGACTCTAATTCAATGTAGTCCTGGAAACTTTAGCTGGAGCAATTAGAGAAGAGAAAGAAATAAAAGGAACAAATATAGGAAAGGAAGATGTTAAACTACCGTTATTTGCAGATGACATGATACTCTACTTAGAAGACCCCCCAAACTCCACCAAAAACCACTAGATTTAATAAGCAAATTCAGCAACATACCTGGTTACAAAGTCAACACTTAAAAATCAATAGCCTTCCTGTACACAAATAACAGACTCACTGAGAGAAAAACCAGGGAAACAATACCTTTTACAACAGCATCCAAAAAGGTGAAATAAATACTTAGGAGTCAGTCTAACAAAGGATGTAAAAGATCTCTACATTGAAAACTACAGCCGGGCGTGGTGGCGCACGCCTTTAATCCCAGCATTCAGGAGGCTGAGGCAGGAGGAGCATTGTGAGTTTGAGGCCGGCTTGGGCTACAACGCAAGCGCAAGACCAGCCTGAACTACATAGTGCGACCCTGCCTCAAAAAACTAGGAATGGGAGTTCAGCTCAGTGGCTTAAGCGCCTGCCCTGGCAGGAGTGAGGTTGTGAGTTTGAACCCTGGTGCCACAAAAAAAAAAAATAAAGAAAAGAAAAGAAAACTACTGTAGTGGGCCAGGAGTTTGGCTCAGCAGCTTAAGCGCCTGTCTGGCAAGAGCAAGGTTGTGAGTTTGATCCCCGGTGCTGCAAAAAAAAAAAAAAAAAAAAAAGATACAGTACTGTGAAAAAGGAGATTGAAGAGGATATTAGATAATGGAGAGACATCCCATGCTCTTGGGTAGGAAGAACCAATATAGTGAAAATGGCCATACTTTCAAAACTGTTATACAGGTTCAGTGCAATCCCAATCAAAATTCCAATAGTATACCTCACAGAATTAGAGAAAACAATCCTAAAATTCATCTGGAACCAGAAGAGACCTAGAACAGCAAAGGCAATCCTGGGCAATAAAGACAAGATGGGGCATCACAATTTCTGACTTGAAATTATACTATAAAGCTACTGTGATTAAAACAAAACAAAACAAAACAAACAGTGTAGTAATGGCAAAAAAACAGACCCAAAGATCAAAGCAATAGATTAGAAGATGCAGAAACAACTCCAGACACACTAAGCCACCTTATCTTTGACAAAGGTAGCAAACACATTCACTGGAAGAAAGCCTCTTTAATAAATGGTGCTGGAAAAACTGACTCTGCACATGCCGAAGATTAAAACCAGACCCATATCTTTCACCATGTACTAAAAATCAGAATGGATCAAAGATCTTAATTTTAAAACAGCAACATTAATTCTGCTGGAAGACAGAGTAGGCAAAACTCTTGAAGACATTGGTGTAGGCAAAGAATTTATGAACAAAACCCAGATTGCACAGAAACTATCGCAAAGAATCAATAACTGGGATCTCATCCTACTGAAAAGCTTTTGCACAGCAAGAGAAACCTCTAACAGAGTGAAAGACAATCCATGACATGGGAGAAAATGTTTGCCAGCTGTTCCTCAAAGGATTAGTATCGAGAACACAGAACTAAAAAAAAGAAATCAATCCTCCCAGATTTAAAGACCCAATCCAAAAACAGGCATAGATGAATACGCACTTCTCAGATGAAGAAATATGAACAACAAATAAATATCTGAAAAAATGTTCAACATCATAGGTCATTCGAGAGATGCAAATTAAAACAACACTGAGATTCCACCTCACTCCAGAAAGAATGGCTATTATCAAGCCGGTGTTGAGTAAAGATGCTCCACCTGAAGAAAGTTACCATCATAAATAGAGACATGGAGAAGAAGAGCGAGGCCTTGTGCGTTCTTTCAAGAGTTGCTGTTTCGAGCCACTGGTTCCCCCAGAGGTGCTTGTCATGCTGGCTTCCCCAATATGGATTTGGCCATTATCACTGGAGGAGCTCGGGACCCCATCAATGAGGGTGGCTGTGGTTCACGTTGTGGGCGCCCTGCTCCTCACATTGTGCATCGCTTCCTGGCTCCGGAGGGGAAGCTGTGTGCTGGAGAAGCTGTCACACTGGGCTTCCTGACCTGTGCCTAACTGTCCTCATTGTCGGAGGAGTGTGGGACCTTGTTGCTGCTGAGGATGGCTGTGGTGCTCTTCAGAGCAGCCCCACTTCTTGTTTTGAGCATGACTTCTCAGCTCCCGTGTAGAACTCTCAACCCACTGCACAGCTCCTTCACCCCGCTGGCATAGACTTTCTAGTTCCACTGCTGACTTTTGGCCTTCCCAGCACAGAACTGTAAAATAGTCTGGCATGAGTCCTTATTGTGGGCTCTTAGATTTCCAGTTGGATTTGGGGGAGGCATTGTCATGCATTTGGGTCTCTAGCTGGACTCATGCAGGACACTGCTATTGGGATCCAGGCCCTTGGCTGAATATCCTGGGTCTTAGTGTTGTGGACAGATTTTCCTGCACTTCCTTGTGTATAACTCTGGGTGACTATTATAAAACAGTATTACAGACTCTGTGTCCTGTATGCAGTTGTTCTCTCTGTAACCCCTGACTACAACACAAAGTTTTTGTAAATAAGAAGGGGAAGAGGGGTCGAAATGGGGAGGGTATTGGGGAAAAAATAAGAAGAAAGGTATAACATATACAAATTTCCTATGATGAATGTTATGTATATCTAAAATGTAGCAATAAAATTAATTTAAAACAACAACAACAAAAGCAGAAAACACGGGAGGCTGAGGTAGGCGGAGCGTTGTGAGTTCGAGGCCGGCTTGGGCTACAACGCGAGCACAAGGCTGGCCTGAGCTACATAGTGCAACCCTGCCTCAAAAAACCAGGGCCGGGAGTTTGGCTCAGTGGCTTAAGCGCCTGCCCTGGCAGGCGCGAGGCTGTGAGTTCAATCCCCGGTGCCGCAAAAAAAAAAAAAAAAAAAAAAAGCAGAAAACAAGGCTGACCAGATTGTGGAAAAAGTGGAACCTTCATACGCTCCTGGTAGATATGTTAAATGATTTGAGGCTGGGAAAATAGTTGTCAATTTCTTTAAAATTTCTTTGAAATTTTATCATACAACCTGGCATTCTATTCCTAGGCATTTATCCAAATGAAATGAAACTCTCATGTTCACAAAAAGTCTTTCAAAAAAATTTTTATAAACTTTTTGTTAGTGCATTGTCTTGGTTACTTTTCTCCTGTTGCTGAGACAAAACACCTGACACTCAAAATTAGGGAAGGAAAGTTTTATTTCTTACAGTTCTTGGAGGCTTCAGTCCATAATCAGCTGGCTCCAAGGCAGGGTGGCGTGACACCAGGGCAACACTTCAACACAGCAGCCAAGCAAAAGCAGCCAGAGTAAAAGGGGCAAGAGCAAGCCTCTTCTCCTCCCTTATATTGTACACAGGTCACCACCCACCCAGGGTGGGTGTAGCATTCACAAATCTCCTTTTCTTCCTTTGCACAAGCTGAGGATGTCTGCAAAGTAAGAACCCTGGCTCCCTGCTGAGTCTCTCAGTTAAACCTCTGACTTTCTCAAATTGACACATCGAACAGGTAACTGCTTGTGCTCTATACCCCAGGATGTAGAGCTGCTGAGTTACTTAATTAAGCTTCTAGACTTCTCAAGTAGACACAATGTATAAACCATAACATGCATGTTTGCAATATATAATGATTACAATACAGGAATGTTTATAGCAACTTTATTCATAACAGTTATGATCTGGAAACAAATGTCTGTCAACACATGAATAAATAAAATGTAGTACAATAAAAAATATTTTTAAAATGATGTGGTAGCCGGGCGTGGTGGCGCACGCCTTTAATCCCAGCACTCGAGAGGCTGAGGTAGGCGGAGCATTGTGAGTTCGAGGCCAGCTTGGGCTACAACGTGAGCGCAAGACCGGCCTGAGCTACATAGTGCGACCCTGCCTCAAAAAACCAGGGCCGGGAGTTTGGCTCAGTGGCTCAAGCGCCTGTCTGGCAGGTGCGATGTTGTGAGTTCAATCCCCGGTGCCGCAAAAAAATAAATAAATAAATAAAATAAAATAAAATGATGTGGTATGCTTATATAACAAGTACTTCTCAGCAGTAAAAAGAAACAAATTACTGTATTAGGATGTGGTGGTGCAGATCAATAATTCCAGCACTGGGGAGGAGGTTGAGACAGAAGGGTCTCTAGTTCAAGGCTAATCTAGGCCGCATAGAAACTGTCCTGTCTCCTGACAGCATGAGGGCTGCACACGAGGGCAGTTACCCCCTGTACACTCGCAATGAATCCCCGAGCTGTGAATTCTTCAAAGGACAGAGCTTCCCGTGGCCCAGCCACCCTGCGCCAGCGGTGATGTCCCCAGGCAGCTGGCGTCCCAGCCTGGGCCTCGAGGCCTGAGGGAAGTAGGAGAGGCCCCAACCCTGAAGGCTGAGGGGGAGCAAGGAGCAGTGGCGGCCCTCTGTTTCCCTGACAAAGCCGGCCTGCGGGGGAGGGGACAGAGAGGGGACAGGGAGGGGGGCTGAGACAAAAGGCCAGTTGCATCTCTGTGGGCTCCCTGCTTTTAAAAGGCCGTGGACCCGAGAGAGGAAGCGGCTTGCTCTGCCCGGCCTGAAGAGCAGATTTCCCTGATGGCGCTGGTGGGAGCAGGCCCGGGAGGGGCCGGCTTTCAGGAAAGCGCAGCAGCGGAGCCATTTGCCATTGTGTCTGTGGCCTTCAGGCCACCGCGCCCAGGAGACGTGGGCAGAAACAGAGGCCCGCAGCCTGATGGCTCTGGGACGGGACGCAGGTGTTTCGGGCGGGCGCTGATGATGGCCAGGGCCTGGTAATGGCACGGAACTGCCCCGGGATGAAGGCG
Organism: Dasyprocta punctata; assembly: GCA_004363535.1. Classification (NCBI taxonomy): domain Eukaryota; kingdom Metazoa; phylum Chordata; class Mammalia; order Rodentia; family Dasyproctidae; genus Dasyprocta; species Dasyprocta punctata. The sequence goes on along the minus strand of RJWM01002615.1, from coordinate 86,054 downwards.
GGGGTGGGGAGGCTGCCACGGGCAGGGGACTGTCCCCCACGGCCACTGTCCCCCTGCCGGCCTCCAGGCTGCCCACCGCCTGCGGCAAGGCCCACAGGTGCCAAGGCTCGCCGGGGCTGGCCCTCAGATCAAGCGGGCTCGTGACTCCCACGTGGGGAAGGGTCTTCGAGGCGTCGGCACCATGTGGGTCATCAGCCCTGCGCCACGTGAAGGACAGGGTCTGGCACGTTCAGCATTTGTTCAAAGAAGGAAGAGCACATGACCAGAGACAAAAACAGTGTCAAACATTAAAGGAAGGATGCAGAGACTGGCAGCGTAGCCTGGGAGTGTGGGGCACTCACCGGCCATTCGCAGGGCCCAGGGTTCAATCCCTGAGAAGAGAGGGAGAGAAGGAGACAGAGAGAGAGGAACTGAACTCTTACACTGCTGATAAGAAAACAGCCGCATTAAGTTGCTGAGAAAAAGCAAGCTATGTTCATTTTTTTCCATGCTGGGGATTGAACCTACTACTCAACTACATCCCCAACCTCTTTTTCATTTTTTATTTTGAGACAGGGTCTTGCTAAGTCACTAAGCTGCCCAGGCTTGGTCTAAACTTGTGATCCCCTTGCCTCAGCCCCCCAGATTGCTGGAATGACAGGTGTGGGGCACCATCCCACCACACCTGCTGCCCAACTAATTTTTAAAAACAGTAACGCAGAGATAAACCCCTGGCCCACACTATCCTGAAGCTGCTGATTTGGGGGGGAACTATAGCAACCATAACCAAAACGGTGATGATGGGGAATATTCCATCTGGCATTCAATTGCTTTTATTCTTTTTTCTTTTGAATGAAGAATGGGGATAGAGGCCGGGAGTTTGACTCAGTGGCTTCAGAGCCTGCCTGGCAGGCACGAGGTTGTGAGTTCGATCCCTGGTGCCACAAGAAAAAAAAAAAAAAAGAATGGCAATAGAGCCTAAGGCACACTACCACTGAACTGCATCTCCAGCCCTTTTTTATTTCTTGTTTTGAGACATAGTCTCACCACATTGCCCAGGCAGGACTCAGAAATACAGTCCTCCTGCTTCAGCCTCCCAAAGTGCTAGAATTGCAGGTGTGCGCCACCACATCCATCTGCTACTCATGGCTTCTAAATGCTGAATATGATTCCACTGTAGACATATTCTATAGCTTTCCAACTAATCACCCAGTGACGGCCATATGTATGTTTACTCTTCATGGATTCAAGAACTATGAATCCAGGACTTACCACTCAGTCAGAGCAGGTGCCAAGGGCCCAGATCACTCATGGAAACCAGACAGTTCACATTTTGTGTCCCCGTGGAAGAGGCAGACATTGGAAAGCATAAACAACCAAATAAATGCATAATTACAAACTGCGATAAGTCCCGGGGGGGTCTGCTAGGAGCCCAAAATGGTGCAACATTGGGAAATTATCTGAATTATGATAATAATAATAAACATTGCAGGGAATGAAACAAGCAATTAGAAGCTCCAAGAAGAGGGAAAGAGAGAGAGACAGCAAGTTTTGGAAGGAAGGAAATGCAACCAGAGCACGGATTTTGTTGTAAACAATATTGACATAGCCCTAACAATTTAACTAAATGTAAAGTACCAGTCCGGGGGGTGGGGGGCAGAAAGGTGGCAGGAGAGACAAAGAAGCCAGAAGACGCTTAAAATGGATTTTTTTAAAAAATGCAGCAGTGGCAAGTTATTTAGAAAAACTGAATTAAATGCAAGGCTCGTTCACCTCCACGAGTCACTCATTTATTTCTTCCTCCGATCCGCATGTGTTTACCGAGACTGTTCCCAGGCCCTGTCCTGGGACAAGGGACACAGAAGTGAATGAAACAGCCCCAAACTGGAGTCTACACTCTAGTAGGGGAGACAATGGATAAGAGAATTAGAATCACACGATTTTACGGGGCGGCGATGGGGCCGGGAGAAAGAACGGGGCTGTCGAGGGCTGCAGGCCGGAACTGGCGGCGGCTGCGCCGGAAGTGACGTTGGCGTGAACCAGGCGGGCCCCGAGGAGAGGGTCTGTGACATCCCCGAGTCCCTCGGGCCCCCGCAAGGCCTGCCTGGGTCACCTCACCCCTGGGCGCACCTGGCCAGGCCTCCGAGGCCGGGCTCCTCCTGCTGCAGAACGGCGGCTCCCGGCCGCTAAAGCGAATCCGTCTTCCTCATCAGCAACCAGCACAATGAAGACGGCTTTTCCGTGGAGGCTTTGTTTCTGGGACCATTTTTCCTTTCCCTGGAAGGGGGCAGGACCAGAGCAGCTCAGGCCAGTTCAGCAGGCACTTCCAGGGGGTCCCAGGTGTGGAGCCACCACCCTCACCTTTCACCAGGGCGATCACAGCAGCTATCCTGACCCGTCCCCCTTTCACCTTCGCGCACCTCCGCAGTCAGAACCCACTCCAAACCAGGCTCCACGGCAAGCGCCAGTGATCACGGCACTCGAGAGGCTGAAGCAGGAGGGTCACCATGAATTCGAGGCCAGCCTGGGCTACACAGTGTGACCCTGTCTCAAACAAAAACAAAAACAAAAACTCCAAGCAAAAGGAACAAAAAGCAACATCTCCGATGACGCACAGGGGTCTGTGGGATCTGGCAGCCCTATGGAAGCTGTATTCCACGTGAAGTAGAATCTCTGCACATCCTGCCCGCTCTGCCATCTCTTGCTAGTCTTGACCCCTAATTTCCTCGGGGTTTCCATTCACAATTAACCTCATCAGAGATCCCCCTGATCTATACACAAGCTAACACATCCGGCCATCGCTCTTTCCCCTCTTCTGCTGAGCCTTCTTCCTTCGCACTTCCTGCTACTTTCACCTTATGCTGATTTGTTTTTGCCTCCTCCCCTCGCTGCCACCAAGCTGTGAGCTTCATGCCAGCAGGGCCCGTACAGAACACAAGTTTGAACCCTCTGTGGAGAGAGAGGAATGAATCCTCCCCAAACCCCACTGCCAGAGTCAAGGAATAAAAGCTGAGTTCCTAAATGACACTTTCTTTTCTGGGTCACAGTTAGAATCTGGAATATCCTCAGGCTCATGTATTGGCAGCTCGGTCTCTATGCAATGATGTCCTTGGAGGGGGCTTTGGGACGTGGCTCCTACCTCCTCAGTGGACCGACCTGTTGACAGGCTCATGACCTGACGGCCTTATTGGAGGTGATGAGTTAGGAGGCAAAACTCAGTTGGAGGTAGTGGGTCCTGCGGGCATGAGCTTGCAGACGATGTCTTGTCCTTGGCCCCTTCCTCTCTGTCTCTCTGTCTCTGTCTCTGTCTCTTGCTCTCTCTCCTCTTTGACTGTCATAAGGCAAGCAGCGCCCTCCACTGTGCCCGTCCCCTTGCTGCTCTGCCTCACCACAGGTCCAGAAAGGATGGGCCGGGTGACCATGGACCAAACCTTCTGAAACCACAAGAAAGCGTTTCCTCCTGAAGGTTTCTTTCTCAGGTATTTTCTCAACTGACCAGACTCCAGGACTGAGCTTTCCCCTGTGTACCTGGAGGTCAGTGAGCCAGGGCAGGTCTTCGTGAGGGCAGGAACCTGTCCCGTCACTGCGGGTCCCGGAGAGCCCTAGGAAGGCTCCATCTTTGAGAACAGGGGATTGAGAGATTGTGTTCTTCACAGCAGAGCCAGAAAGAGATGTTTCAACCCCTGCTCTGAGATCCCACATTTGAGGGAGAGAGGAACGAGACTGATTCTTGTCATCACGAAAGCCCCCAACTAGATGATTCCCCGGCCTCTGAAGGAACCTTTGTACGGCTTAGAAGCTCCATTTAGAGCTTGCTTTAGAGGCTGGATCAATCCCGACAGAGGGCAGCTCTGCCCTCTGGTGGCCGCTCTGAGAAGTGCCAGCACAGCAGTGCTTAGAGAAAACAGGAAAATGTTTTTCGTTCTACCTAATTCCCTTATAGACATCTTGGAAAACATAACATAAGGAAATAAAAAACAGGCCCATTCCCTTAATAATCCAGCTGCATCTGGGCCTGGTAGCGCATCTCACTACTCGGGAGGCTGAGGCAAGAGGATCCCAAGTTCAAACCCAGCAACTTAGTGACTCAGCAAGCTCCTGTTTCAAAATAAAAAAATCAATAAAAAATTTAAAAAGGACCAGGAATGGTGGAGCATGCCTTCAATCCTAGCACTTGGGAGGCTGAGGCAGGAGGATTGCCACGATTTCAAGGCCAGTCTGGATTATACAGTGAGTTCAAGGGCAGTCTGAGCTACATATGGAGACCCTGTCTCAAAAAAAAAAAAAAAAAAAGATTGGGAATTTAGCTCATTGAAAGAGCCCTGGGTTCAATCCCCAGTACTGCAAATAGTAACAATAGTAATAAATTATTATTACTAGCATCACCCCAATGCTAGTGGAGCTTCCAGTCTGTTTTATACCCAGTTCACCCCATGAAGTGGTTTTTTTGTTTTGTTTTGTTTTTGTTTTTTGTGGCACCGGGGATTGAACTCACAGCCTCACGCCTGCCAGACAAGCACTTAACCCACTGAGCTAAACTCCCGGCCCTGGTTTTTTGAGGCAGGGTCGCACCATGTAGCTCAGGCTGGCCTTGCGCTCGCGTTGTAGCCCAAGCCGGCCTCAAACTCACAACTCTCCTCCTGCCTCAGCCTCCCGCCTGCTGGGATTAAAGGCGTGCGCCACCACGCCCGCAAGTGTTTACAGAGCACCTGCCGCATCCCAGGCACCAGCCGGCAACAAAACAAGACTCTGTTTCTGCAGCTCTCCTCTGGCTGTGGTCATTCTCCCTTCTTGTAGCCCCACGTCTTCACTCCACGCCGTAGCCGGTGTTAGCACAAACTCACCGGAAAACTCTTTACTGACCCGCCGCAGCCCCGGAGGGGATGCCCCGGCCTCTTCCTCGTCCGCGGTTTCTGGGAGGCGCTGCTTCCTCCGAGCAGAACGGGGCGGACCGAGTCCGCGGCTGAGCAGCCTCACGTGCCACCCACGGGGTCTTCACCGTCTCCACCTCCCCAGGCCCAGATTCCCGGATGCTCTGGGCCAGAAGTCACCTTGAATTCACTTAGCAGCTGCCACCTGCCGGTGTCGGAGTTGGGGCTGCGAAAAGAGCAGCAAAAGCTCGGTCAGAGCCCTGTGTCCTCCCGCGACACTGTGGAGTGGGGGGTGACGCTCACAACCGCAGAAGTATTCCGTCACCTGCCTGTGCATGCACGCATCAAAGTGGAGCCCCAACTTTACCCAAGCGTCCACGGCCCTGACGAAGTCCCCATGAGCTAAGAAGCCGAGGTGACACTGGGCGAGGTGGCAGGACAGCCAGGCGGACTCCCCGGGCCCAGACAGCGGAGGAGGAGCCGGCCAGGGTGCGGGGCCAGCGGCGCCACGGTAGACACCGGGGTCCCTGCACCTTAAGGATGAATAGACTTCTTAGAAAGATTCCCTGGTGACAAACATAACCAGTCAGAAGACACTGGGAGAAAAGAGTCCATTCACAAACGCAGAACAAAGAGCAACTGTTTAGACATTCACTTATCACGAAATATATAACACTTCTCTAAAAGCAAAGCTGTGAGCTTTCCTGAGGGACATAAAAGAAGACTTGAATAAATGGAAAGACTCATTTTTGTCTCGAACAAAAGATAGTATTATGAAAATGTTAGGTTTCCCTAGGTCTGCCGTACACATATATATGAATCACAGGATTCCTGCCTTCCCGTCTCCGGAGTGCCTGAACTTTCCCTTACGGCACCCGTGACAGTGTGATTAAAGTGTCTTTGAAATGATGTGTCTCATGCCGTGTACCAGCCCCGCCAGACTGATAAAGTAACACCACACGTCGTCGGAAACTGTGTGAGAATAGCCTGTAAATCTCTAAGAAATAAACTGACCCAGTAGTAAAAATATAAAACTGGAGCAAATAAAGCAACTTGGCATATATACAAGATCACGGTTCTATGGTGATCAACAGAACACAATAAATAGACCAGAAATAAAACAAATACATGTGAAAATTTAGAATATGATAAAAGTGGCACTAAACTCATGGAGGAAATGGTATGTGGTTAATAATTTTGGAAAAGGGAGTCAGACGTGGTGGTGCATACCTTTAATCCCAGCACTCGGGAGGCTGAGGCAGGAGGAGCATTGTGAGTTTAAAACAGCCTGGGCTACAAAGTGAGTTCAAGGCCAGCCTGAACTGCATAGTGAGACCCTGTCTCAAAAAATAGGGCTGGCAATTTAGCTCAGTGGCTTAAGTGCCTGCCTGGCAGGTGTGAGGTTGTGAGTTTGATCTCCAGAACCAAAAAAAAAAAAAAAAAAAAAATTTTTTTGGAAAAGTGTAGCCACTTAGAAAACAATTAAATATGGATCCATACCTTTTTTTCTTTGCATCAAAATAAATTGCAGGTACATAAAAAATGTAAATTAAAAAATGGAACCATAAAGCATGAGGAAAAAAGCGTGAATCAAAAAATGGGCAGCCATGAAGCTGGGTGTGGTGGCGCATGCCTTTAATCCCAGCACTCGGGAGGCTGAGGTAGGTGGAGCGTTGTGAGTTCGAGGCCGGCTTGGGCTACAATGTGAGTGCAAGACCAGCCTGAGCTACATAGTGCGACCCTGCCTCAAAAAAACCAGGGCCGGGAGTTTGGCTCAGTGCCTTAAGCACCTGTGTGGCAGGCATGAGGTTGTGAGTTTGATCCCTGGTGCTGCAAA